>QNGE01001772.1:0-19202 GCA_008508345.1 Paragonimus westermani | reverse complement strand
TGAGCGCATAAAGAGGGATTCAGTCGATGTATTGCGACGGCTTCCGCAATACTGAGAGTCTGCTTTAGCTTGGGTCTAAAGAACACTCTGAAAGCCGTTCTAGGGTCCACTGAGTGGCCGGTCTGTAGAAGGTGTTTTGTAACGGCACTGACGGCACAACCGACCCCCGATAAGATGCGAACGAAATGTCATTGCGCAAGACATCTTACATGCTACTATTGGCTATTTTCAGGTTTATCGATGGGAACCATTGTTTCAAATTTTTACGGGCTCGGCTTCCCAAAGATTCTCTGAAGAAACTCAACAATATTGTCGTTTTGAAATGCAAGATTGCAGGGGCCACAGCGGAAGTCATGTTCTTGAGACAGTGCATTGAGAGTGATCGGTATCCAAGGGAATATTTCAAGTCCCTGCGACGATGTAAATTGAGGCCGACATCCGAGGGCCTGAAACGTATTGCTGAGACCCAACTGCAAACGCTACGCTCTGAGATTATTAACCTCAAGGTTGCCCACTCTCTATTATTGCCAACCGTTGACGATTTAAGTTTATTCTGCCGCATCAAGTTTTGCTAGTATTGTAAGCAGACTACTGCCTACGTGACCACGAGACAGACTAAGAACACACTGACGCTCTCTACTGAACAAACTTTGTCCAATTTCTCGAAGAATTTGGACAAATATGTGAAGAATCTTTCCAATGTTGTTCTAAATAGAACCCAAAAAGAAGCGCTATTAGTCGGGCTGAAGTTCAGTATCCCACCGCAAAAAAACCATCCGGTTAACGTGCAGACACAATTTGAATGTCTACATGACCAGCTCAAGTCGCTAGAGGCCACTTCAACTGACGCTGCTGCTTGGTTTAAATCTAGGTTAGTTGATCTCGCCCATCAATACCAACGAACACCTATCAGCCAGCAATGCTTGCTAAGTAAAGAACACATTAATCAGCTGAAAGAACTTCGCAAAAATACAGAGCTGATTATTTTGCCACCGGATAAGGGGTCTGGAGTGGTCCTGTTGAATCGTACAGACTATATCAACAAGATGCAGTCTATTCTGTCAGATACGTCAAAGTTCGTTATCGACAAAGATCAAACAGATGCGGTGCAGAGTGTTGAACGTCAGATCAACCGTGCGCTTAAAAATCTACATCACAAAGGATTGATCGACCAAACTAATCTTAAAAAGCTGTCTCCCAAAGGCAGTGTGACCCCAAGAATGTATGGTCTTCCTAAAACACACAAACCTGGAGTGCCTTTACGACCAATATTATCCATGACTGGCTCACCATACCACCGGCTTGCCCAGTGGCTGGTCAGTCTGATTGAACCCGTTAGATCCAAATTGGCTGTGCACAGCCTAAAAGACACTTTTGAATTCGTGGAACTGATCTCCAACATCAATGTCAAACACCATCTAATGACTTCTTTTGATGTTGAGTCACTATTCACAAATGTTCCACTTGACGAGGTTATCAATATTGTTTGTAATTACGCTACTGACAATAACTTGGCACTCGGTATTCCCAACGATGAGCTTTCGAAGCTGCTGAAAATGTGTACATCCAATATCCAATTTATGTTCAACGGCACCTACTACAGACAAATAGATGGAGTTGCAATGGGTAGTCCATTAGGACCCGTGTTAGCTGACATATTCATGGGTCACTTAGAACATTCTATGTCCACTGAAATCCGGAACACGTTGTTTTATAAACGATACGTGGACGATATTTTTGCTGTATTCGACGGCCACTGGCAAGTAACAGCCTTTCATGAGCTGTTAAACAGTTTGCATAACAAACTAACGTTTACTCTTGAAATCGAACAAAATGAGAGGATATCTTTCCTTGACGTTCTTTTGAAAAGGCGCGAGGATGGGTCACTTTCCAGAGGTGTCTACCGCAAATCCACGTGGACAGGACAATATCTACACTTTAAGAGTTTCACACCTATTGCTCAAAAACGTGGCCTCGTTAGGACTTTGTTTCACAGAGTTCGACGTATTGCGACGGATGATGAGCTAGAAAGTGAACTGACGTTACTGCACGAGACTCTTATAGAAAATGGTTATCCCCAAAGGTTTATTGAGAAGTACTCCACTCCACAAACAACGCGGGTTACACCCATTACTGTTCCTCGCAAGCCTGTCTATCTAAATCTTCCTTTTAAAGGTGATAATGTTTCAGCCCTGATCAAACGCCGTTTAGATGCAGCACTCAAGCGCACATACAACGCCGCCCGACTGGTCTACGTGGATGAAACCACCCGTGTTCCAACTACACCTAGAAAGGACGTGGTGCCCCTTTTCGCCCAATCCAATATTGTATACACGTTTGATTGTGTCTGTGGAAGCAGATAAGTCGGCAGAACCAGGAGGCACCTCGGCACACGTATCAACGAACACATACCGAAATGGCTTTTGAATTCGGGGGTCGGTTGTGCCGTCAGTGCCGTTACAAAACACCTTCTACAGACCGGCCACTCAGTGGACCCTAGAACGGCTTTCAGAGTGTTCTTTAGACCCAAGCTAAAGCAGACTCTCAGTATTGCGGAAGCCGTCGCAATACATCGACTGAATCCCTCTTTATGCGCTCAAACAGTTGGTGACTAACCTTTCACTATGTTGGTAAGAATGCAACTGGTACTTTTTGTACAGTGTTTCAGCTCTTGTATGTTTTCTGTAGATTTTTCTAACCATATCTACCCTTTCCCACTCAATGTGTATGTATCTTTAACCACCCCTTTATTGCATCAAAATTATCAATCAGTTGCATTTTGCTGCTTCCGCTTTGGTCACCTGACTGACTGTTTCAAATATTTCTAGATTGATTTCGCCTAGCTGCTTGCCCCCAACTATATAAAGTGTATGTTAATTTCGCAAAAGTAACCGAGGAGATGCGGACGAAATGTCATTGCGCAAGACATCTTACATGCTACTATTGGTTTTATTCACCTTTATAAGTTGTTTAAGCAAACACTCCAGACTAGCACTCTCCCTAGCGCATGGAAAGAGGCATCGATGACACCCATATTTAAAGTGGGTGATCGGTACTCTCCGGCTATCTATCGGCCAATCAGCCTTACTAGCATTCTGTGCGAAATAATGGAGCGCCTACTAAAGCGCGCCTTACTCAATCACTTCTTATCAAAAAGTCTTTTCTCTTCCACTCAGCATGGCTTCCTTCATAATCGGTCATGCATAACAATGGCCTCATTTCAGATGTTATATTCTCTTATTTCGCCAAGGCTTTTGACCGTGTCCCACACGGCCCCCTGAAACCCAAACTGGAAGCCCGAGGTATTCGAGGAGAGGTTCTTCGCTAGATTGCCTCTCGTCTTGATAGTAGGACTTTTAGAGTTAATACCGGATCGGACCTTTCGCCTATTTTCATTTCTGCAGGAATTCCCCAAGGGTCGGTGCTAGGTACTTTGTTATTCTTCATTTACATCAACGACCTTCGAAACAATATTTCAAGCAACACCCTCTTATACGCAGATGATCTAAAAATATGGAATGCTGCTGATCCCAGTGCACTACAAATTGATCTTGACGCGATCAAGCGTTGGTCGGACGATTGGAGTCTCCCACTAAATGACAATAAATGTGTTCACGTCACTCGGTGGAGATTCTGACAATGCCTTCATGATTCACAGTGCATCTAGCACTGTAGATAGCACGAGATTCGATCTGAAGATCTGGGCATCTGGTTGTCGTCTAACCTGTCCTTCACGTATCACCATGAGATGGCGGCAAAAAAGGGATTTGCCGCTCTTACGATGATTAGGCGCACTTTCTCCCGCATAGACAAGAAAGCTTTTTAGACGCTTTGCGGGGTTTAGATGACTGGTCCTCGAGTAGGCGCATCAGGTCATGTATACCGGCCTAAAGACAAATTAGCTGTTGAGCGTAGCCAGCGTGCGGCTACTAAGGTGGTCGCGGGCCTGAGTAATGTTACTTGCGAGTTTCGACTTGAAATTCTTGACCTGTACCCACTTGAAGTTCGAAGACTCCACGGTGATTTAATATTCACACTTCTTTAGAGTAGGTTTTGTAGAACAGTTCTTCAATGTAGCGAATGGTGACAACCAGCGAGGACATAATAGGAGCCTTTTCAAGCTTCGTCCTAGGACCTTTTTTAGACAGCAGTTCTTTTCTTACAGGGTTACTAACTATTGGAACAGCCATCCTTCTGAGGTAGTCAGCAGCGCTTCTAGAGATAGTTTTAAAGCTCTGCTTGATTCTCATTTATCTAAAATTGCGTTATGCGAGTAATCTTACTTTGTTCTTGGTATTCACTGTAATCCCCAACAGCGATGCTACACACTGTTTTCAATGATCGCCATTCAAATCAACAGACGCCCGCTGACAATGAGCAAGGAAAACCGACTGGATCCGGGAACCTTGGGCCCTGCCTCGAACCCGTGTAACAATCGTTGAATACTCTCGGGCGGTGGCCTATACATTTATACGGATTTTAACTTATCAGTGAGTCATTCCCAATTTTTGGATGCGTCTTCCTTTGTACACGCCTGTTACCGCTAGAGTTTCTTTTAGTGTTACCATATCTTGGTTATTGCTCATCATTTGACTGAATAGGCCACTACATACTCAAACATGTCAACAGTCAGCCATACTCAATCACCTGAGGTAACTGGAGAGGAACACAGTGGGATTAACACTGTCGATTGTGGCTTCGGCAAAAGCAATACCAGATCGGGTGAAGTCAACAACACAAACAGTAAGGGAGTGTAATAATACAATTAGAATAAAAACACCCCCAAGAAAAAACGTGTGGAATCACAGGGGACTCACTTTTAGTCGCAATATTAATCACCTTATCATATGCTTGGATGCTGCACGCCCTACTAAGCTCGGAATATGCAGAGCCCAAATCAAATGGCTTACGGGCACTCATGCCACGAATACAGCAATTTCCGGCAAGGTCGTAGACGGCGGTCAAGAACAAGCCAATCACATCTGAGAGTTTATTGGCAGTTATTGGTACAGCCTCATGATTCACGAGGACTCATGTGGATTACCGGCAGCGCAAACTTGCGTTTTCGGGTGGGCGGATCCTGTATGGCGACTGATGGCTTGATCATGTATAGTAGGTGACTTGTGATGTCAGTGCGAACCATGGTGTTACTGTACTGCGAAGAACAGAAAAACAGGGCTCACATTATCGGATTCAAATCAGACCATAAGGAGCCGTAGATTCCCACGTGCTTCTGGGAGTGTTTCGTTGAATAAAGGAAAGAAAGTGTTAAACGAATTAGGGTAGAAGGGTTTTTGATATCAGAGAATAAAGAGTTAATGGGTTATCCTAGGCGAGGAAGAGCAACCAAGCGTACAGCAGGCATTCACCGAAAAGACAGACAGCTTGTATCCAAGTTATAGACAAACCGGGGCTGGCCAATTATTCTAATCACTGGGTCGGAATATGACTCTCTCTGGAGTCGACAGATAAAACCTCAAGAGTTAAATTTGCGCAATTCTCCTTGGCGTGCATACACAAATTTCGTTTGAATAACTTAGTGCTGGCTGCCTGCACCATCTTCTTGGTAGCGAGTTCTGTGGGCTACAAACGCGCACAGGAAAAAAGTGCTGTCCACGCAGAGGGCTTTGATGCTGCTGTTTTTATTTCATTGAGTGGCCACATAGGCTGTGCTTGTGGGGAAGTTGTCAGGGTTTGCCCCTGCGGGCTCACCGGTACTCAGGACTAAACAGGTCTATTCCGTTTGAATTTTGGCGACACTCCGTGTACGTGTTTTGTAGCTCTATGTAAAACCTTTTCTTGCATATCAGTGTCCCGCTTCAAAAAGAGAGCAAAGGCCCAGATGTAAGCTTTTGGACGGGGACGGGTAAGTAGCATTTTGTACAGTATTTTGTACTTTGTAATTTTTATCGTCCGCTCTTTTCGCCCCTATCTAACTCACTTGCACACCTCATGTTTAGGCCAAGTTAACCGATTGACTCGATACTCAATAATTCAAAATTTACCTCCGATGTCATGAGCCGTGCGTTTTCTCTGCGTTCAGTGTCGCTCGAATACAGGTCTCGGGAGGGTTACATACCAAAGGAATCAACCGTCCATTTCAGAAGAAATCTCTTGGGAACAACAATACGAATCGTATCCGTTGGATTCCTCGTTCAGTGTAGTGGAATTTCTAAGCCAACGCACAATCACAGAATATTGTGAATTATTTCCTCTTGTTTCCATCGCATTCGGGCTCCGCTCACATACTCGAGTATTTTGATAGCGTTTAGATCCACTACAGGTATAAATGGTAAACACCCCCCCCCGAAAGCCACCGTACTGAACCGAACTAGAAGGCGCTTCAACAGGTTCATCTTGTGGATGGTCTTCTGGACCATCTTACTACAATGAGCGGATTACGAGAGATCACTAGCGATGACTGTTGATCGCGGACGTCCAGTGGTTGTTCGTGCAACACCTAGTCTTCTCGCAACGTCTATCGATATGCTGTATCCACGATAGTCGCGTCTGTAAGTAAGTAGCGTCCATAAGTTCTGAGCACGTCCAGAAGCCGATTCGGACGTATTTGCGAGTTTCTTATTAATAAGAAACTCGCCAATACGACCGTCTCCCTTTAGGAATCCGAATCGGCTGATACACTAAAGTGGAAAACGTTGAAACTGTAACTCAAAAAGCATTTCATCATAAAAGTGCATGTCACTGCACTCTTTAGGACGATATGTATTAAAATCACGATGCAAGGTTGAACTGGAAACAAACGGACAGAATGTTCATCATACAGCACACCAACAGTGCTGAAGAAAAGGACATGCAGAGGGTCACAGATACTCAGGTTTCTGAAAGGACGAACGGGTGGGGCCTAAAAGAGGGTTATTGCGAATGAGAAAAAGATGGATGTAACGGATATAACCTACTTGGCCCTAACGTACTGGTTGTTTCTTGGCCGACGGTGTACTATGAGCACGTTAATGACTTACTAATGGGCGTGCATACTCATACACATGCATACGTGTTGCTGGGCCCTGATGGGTGCGTGTTCGTGACAAACGTATGACAAAACCATAGGGGTGACCTGTTCTACATACTGGCTATGAAATCTCACTTTGAACTGTGCTCAGATAGATGGGGTTTACGTATTCGTCGCTCTCACCTCCATCATATCTCCTATTTACAACTCCATCTCTCTCCTCTCTTTTATAAGGACAGCTGTGTTAATTGAAAACAACGGTTGCTTGCTACGGTAATTGTAGCCTAAACCTGGTTTGCGGAACAGGGGCTCGTCAGCTTTCACCAAATGTTGTGACAATATCAAATACCGTGAAAAATGTGGTGAGCTTATTTTAAAAGTATGGTTGAGTTGCATTAGTAACCGTATTCCAGATGGCACGGACCTGATTAGGGTCTGACCACCTCGTTTGGGGCATTTTACGTTTTTGTCTGGATATGTGTATGCTCACTCTAATACTCAGCGGATGGTTTGATGTATGCGCCAGATGAAAATCGCTTCCGTTTGCCGAACATTGGGTGCACTGGAGTGAATACCTGTGTGAGTGGAATTTAGGTGTGCGTAGTCCGTTTAAGTGCTCCTCTAAGTTATGATATCAGTGAGGTATCGTGTTTGCATGAAAATGCACGTGTGGGCGCCCTTGGCGATTAACTAATCGGATGTGGATACGCCTGGTGCGTTGGGTGGAATTGATACTTCGCCGCTCTGGCCTTTTTTCAAATTGCCGATTACTTTTGCTGCTGTTCCATGCTACCTTCAGGGGAATTTCATAATACACAGACGAAAATAGTACACCAGTTCTGGCATGGAGTGCAGATGGCGTTTCAAGGTGTCGACTTTGAATCAAACAACTCACACACCGTATTTAGCCTATACCTACGTACTGAGCTACGAAATGATGGCGTTTCCCTCCTCTTGTTGTAGTACCGAGGGTCCCAAAGCTATGTGTCAAAAGTTGGGCCGTTCTAGGTCTTTAGCCGTCGTGTCCCGGAAACCTGAGCTAAACTGCTGCGCATTATTTGGAGAACGCGTTCAGTCTGCATAAGTCACACAGGTTGTACACTATTAGAGGGGAAGAGGGTCACGATCAAGCAGTGACCGGTAAAAGCAATATCTGCTGAATTCCATTTTGGCTATGTGCAAATAACGCATTGTCAACTGCGAACAAAAGCATGCACATGTTTGTGCCAAATGTTCGAATGTACACTAGGCGCCCATTCGTTTGGATCTCAGATTCAACGCCGTTCTCCTCAGATTTTTGAGCAGCACCTGTTAACATTCCGGCCAAATGTGAAAGAAATGATGTTGGGGCTAAGATACAGCCATGCTTTCGGTCCCTTACAATTTCGAAAACTTCAAATGTAGATAAGTACGACTGTAACTTCGCCTTCGTACCCACGTGAGACATCTTAATCGAACTGTCTAATTCACCTGGACACAGACTTACCACTGTCTACAATGTCTCGCCGGTTCTCGGAATTGGACGCCTTGATGAATTCCACAAAGAGGGTACACAGGGGCTGGGTGCGTTCCCGACACTTCTTCGGAGGCGGTCGAGCAGCAAACATCAGGTCTCTCGAACGCCGACTAGCCCGGAATCCACGTTGACGCGCAGGAACTTTTGCTTTCTAAACCTACGCATTCACCCAGCTCAGAAGAATTCTCACAAGTACCTTGTCTGCGTAGCCCAGTTGACTGACACTCCATCATTTTTGATGGCATTGTTTGCTTAACCTACCTTTAAACAAAGGTACCATCGAGGTAACCTTTAAATCTCGTCTATTTCTCCTTGTTCCCAGATGGAGTGATCCAGGTGGGGCAAAAATTGTTCCACTGCCAGTCTTCACTTCCTCAGGATTTCACCTGATAAACCATTCTGGCCTTCAGCTTTTCATTGCTCATCGTCTGGTCGCTTTCTGAAATTCTGGCAACTTCGGGGAAAGGGCAAGTGAAGATCTGATGGCCTGCTGTGGCCTGCTTATCACTGTCAACCAGTCAGTGGTAGCAGGACGATTAGTAGTCTGCTAGAGTGGTTGTGCCACACTTTCATGATGCCCTCTGGTTGGGTGCGCTAACAGATGGTGTCCACGTCGGTCAGTTTTTTCGAAGACTGGATGGGTCGACCGAAGGTCACCTTAAGTTAACAGTAGTACTCTGTGTGTTCGGCTATCGGCGTAGCTTGCATCCGCTCACACTGCTCCTCCACCAGTCGCCCTAGATTTCGCGGACACTTCCGACCAGTTCACCATGAACACTTCTGAATGTCGCCTACTTGTCTTCATTGTCCAGGTCTGTTGTGCAAATTGAAGACGCCACAATTTTCTCATTCACCAAATTAGTTATGGCTGCGTTGTTGTCGTCAGACCACCCCGACGTTTCCGGCATTTGACACCGATCAACTTGGTGGCTGTTGCCGTGATATGTTCCTTGAAGTGTTGCAGCATACCTTCAGGAGTATTGGATGGTGAAGTGTCGTGCAGACCAGCGGCAACGGCACACTGAAAAGCAGCCGCCGTTTTGCATTTCTGCACTCGTCTGACATCGACCTTCTGTCGCTGTCCAGATGACCAACAATAAACAGGCTTGTAGACATGAGTGAACAACTTGGTTTTGACCAGTCACTGATCAGTGCGACGTTCAGCGACGCGATTTGTTATACAGGCATGTACTTTGTTTGAGATGTGAGGATTTTAACATTCGAGGTGAGAAATTCAATTTTCTTGTACATTCGGTCAGTTAGTACAGTATTAAATGCAGTTATCACCAGCGCCTTCTCATTAGCTGTTCGGAAGATCGATTACCTCTGTCGCTGGATATCTATAAAGGTATTTACTGGATCAACAAATTGCGCGCACCCCGGTGTAAACTTGAGTCGTTAGAGGACGATTCAATATCCACTGTTAAACTACTGTTCGAATTTTAAACACTGGATAGAATGGCAACGGGCGCTGACCGTCTTGGAACGGCTACAGCAGAGTTCCGTCCTAGACTTCGTAGGCAGTGACATATTGAAATCAACCAAAGTAGTCGATAATAACGCAGCTTCCAAAGAGGCTCACACAAACACATTCTAACAAGAGAAGTATGTGGATAGTGGCAGCTTCTCAGGTCAGTGCATGTAAGCTCTAGACCAACAAAGCTTGCGATGGATTCGGAATGACTACCCTGGGCTGACGAAGTTTCCACCGTGTTGTGTATGGCAGCAGTTGGACGGTTTTTGAATACTTCTAAGTTGTTTGCCTCTTTATATGCGGGTTTTATAGTGGAGTCACCACCCTATATTCCAGCAGATGGATATCCAGGAGTTCTATCGAACTAGCTGTACATGCAGTTGGACTGCTCCAACAAAAGGCAGCCCGAAGGTAGGTCCTCACACCGCTCTTGACAGTCATAGCGAGTGCCAAAAACGGGACAAGCTACCAATATAACCGCTTCTGAAGCAAGTGGAATTGTTATAATACTCCGAGATGGTCCCTAGAAGCACAAGTTGCAACGATTAATGTAATATCGTTTCAGTGGTTAACGATGTTGTGGGATAAGAACCGTTATCTCAGGACGGCCCAAGGTCGGTGATTGTAGGAGTTCTTTTAATCTCCTCGACTGCTATGGGCCAGTGATTTCAACATCCGGTGCAAGACTCGCAACGAATAAATCACCGTGACGTTCTCGAAACTCCAGTGGATAGATATCAACAAATTCAACACAACCATAAATTCGCAGCTAATTTCAACTAATTCACTGAGTCCTGCGGGGTTGTCGTAACAGTCCACCAGAATAGTGCCGAGGCAGTTCTCACTATAGGAAACCGTACCACGGTCAAAATCAGAACCCGCTGCGTTGGTCCTATGAATTTTTTTCAACCCTGGGAAATGGAATGTACAGAGATAACTCCTCAAGCTAGCGAAACACGTAACTTAGCTAAGACAAGTATGTGAACGAACCAACATAATCTAAACCGTAGTGTGGAATACGAATTTCAATGCGTTAACTATTACCATGTGTACACAGCCCTCCCTCAGGAGGCTGGTAAGAACTAAAAAGGCCTTCGTTGGTCCCGAGAAAAAGTAAGAGATATTTCTTCCTACCCATCACGATCACGGACTGAGACTCATGAGCAGTAACCACATGGGCTAGAGAATGTCAAAGTTCAAAAGATGGTCGATAGAGGCCGGTTGCCACGCTGGTGGGATGTCTTTGATTAGCTCACTTAATTCTCAGTGCGTATCTTCTCTGATGCATCAGGCTGCCCAACCTTAAAAAGCTTTTGAGATTGAAGGGGGAATGAGCTTGTTCAGTGCTGTACGGCAGATAGACGGAAGTCCTCTTAGCACTTATCATGCTCGGGTAGCTCGGAAATGAGGAAGACGACAGGACGGTACCCGCACGACAGGCGACACGGAATAACTCGCCGTGTGATCGTACCCGCCAAAATAAAAACAATTAAACAGTCAAACACTCCGTGGACACTGCAAACGTCGAGCTTTGCTGCCTGAACTTTTATCCTTCCGTAATCCAGTTCCAATATGATGGGCTCAAGGAAAGGAAAGAATAATGGGAACTAACCTGGTCCTGGGTCACATTGTTGGGATTGAGGACTTGGTGATGCATCAAATAAATGCGGAAAGTATAAGTGAGAGTGAGAGCAAATATTTTTTCGTTTAGTCTGGTTTTACCCAATACCTCGAAGAAAAACTGAGCAGGTGGGTAGATAACAATGAACAATCCTTCAAGAACGGTCGCTGAGTCGATATTTTCAGTAACTTTGAAAAGCCTGAGTTAGCGGGTAGAAAACATGACGATTATCAGTAGGAATGTGGCATATTAGAAAAGGTCACTTCAGAAAAAAAGCTAAAATATTTCGTGAAACACTGTTGCTTAGGAAACGTCCTACCAGCAGAATTATGTACGGAGGCAGAGGAAGCAGCCACCGGGTTTGCGGCAGTGTCCACAACCGCAGGAGCTTCCGGGAGTGGAAGCCTTACTATGACAACAAGGATTCCAGACCAAAAACGCTGCCTGTCGTCGGAGGATGCGCGGCCGATGATTCATCCATAACTGTTCGTATCGGCCTGTCGGCAGAAGAATATGACGTTTGCCGTACCGGCAAACAGAAGAGGTTTTCTTGTGAGGACACGATAAGGTCCGGTGTAGGGGGTTGTAGTGGTTGACACAGTCCATCCGTACGTACAAACATATTAATAACAGTGGACAGTCAAGTGTGCATGGACACGTTATGTCTGCACAGGATGTAGCATTCGCATATGGTGTTTCAAAAGAGCCGTATGATTGTGGTAATCGTATAATGCTCAGGATGTAGGTAAGCCAAGTTCCCCCGACAACCAAAGTGTGAAAGTTAGAATCAATTTGTCCGCAGTAGCGGCTAAGTCCACTTTAACCGTGTTCCACGGGCCCAAAGAACCAATGGAGGTGCCTCTTCATATGACGGACTAGCATACGCGCCAAGAATGGCGTTTGGCTGATACTTAGAACGCCAAACTACCTCATTTATCGCTGAATGTTAGACCGTAGAGTGAATATGTCTCCGCTCCATAATATTTGAGAAGGCCTGTGAAATGTCTTTCGAAATGTAATGGTCAATACTGCCAGACGTCAAAAGTGCATCACCTAACTTTCAAGGAAAACGCATCCCACAGTGTCCGAGATACAGTTAAGTGGCCGTATGGCTGTAGGCCAGCGTATGAAGAGAACAACACACGTCAAAAGATAAACAGAGGTATTAAAGGGTGGTAATGGGTCAGCCAGATTGACGTGCACGTGATGAAAAGGTGCGTCAGACATCAAGAAGCTGTCAAAAGGATTTCTCCCGTGACGGTAGACTTTGAAGCTTTGGCACTTGAGACAAGATTGACTCCAATTGCAGGCATCGTGGGTTAGCTTAGTCCATACGGAACGCTCAGCGAAAAATTTAAATCAAGTGCGTATGTCATGATGGAACAAATGGTGCAGTGTGTCGACCACTGTGTGGTGGAAAGATGCAGGCACTACGTGGCGAAGTGTACCCTGGAACATGTGGTACAGCGTCGTTCCCTCCGAAGATGCCAGAGGAGCAGGTCAGACTTTGGGAGAGCTGTTTTCACAAAGGCCCCTCATCTCAGGATCGGATTCTTTCACGACAGCCAGGGCTGCCAAATAAATGCTATCGTCAGCAGGTTCACTAGAGTTATGGACGCGTTTAACAGCGCACATGACAGTGGTCTTGGTAACTGAGACGCTTTTTATAAGTTACAAACTAAGAGAGAAAGTCCGGGAACCTAACTTGCCTCGAGAAGTGCTTATTGGATGAAGCAGCCAAATAGCTGTCTGATGATTTGTGGTCAATGTAAACAGTGAACGTCCTGCTCTTCACCGAGTGGCGGAAGTGGCAAATGCAAAGTAAATTCCCAATGACTGTCTACCAAATGTGTCGTAGCAAGATGCTGCAGATTGCGGACGTTGCCGTTATATATCAACGAGCTGCCGAAACGCGACGCCGACAACTGTGTCAGGGGTTTCGGTTGCAATTGACAGCGGTGCGTTTGGATCAGGTTGAACACGAAGGGCTAAGTCAGTCAGTGCAATGCCAACTTAATGCAGTGCAGGCAGCTTCTGTGATCTGGAATACGCGTTCACATCCATGGAGGAGATCGGTCATTGGTTGCTTTATGTGAGCTCAGCAGACCACGAAACGCCTGCAGCAGTTGATCAGACCAATAAAGCTACAAAGTTGCTTGAAGATATTCAGCTCCGGGAATCCGCGGACGGCGTCGGCCACCTGATTCACCTGGAGCCAAATGCACCGGTGGAGTGTGCTACCGGCGTATTAACCCGAGTTGGAGCATGTGCCCGAATTATGCTCCAAGCGAGTTCCACTGTGTCGGATGGCAACTGGCGAGAACATCTTGAGAAAGGTGGTCCCTCAGAGTAGATGTGGTGTGTGACATTAGAAGTCACTGTTGGGATGCCGTTTGGCGCGCAGATTGGCTGTGTGAACTTATCAAAGAGATCCACAAAAGGGCCTCGGTTTAAGCACAGTTGTGTGTTACGGCCGCAGTTGTTGCGTACGTGCCGGATGTGTTTAGCCCGTCGCTAAAATCGATCAACATACGGCGTCTCGTATCGAACAGAAGGCTAAAGTGCCGGAAACAGTCGATGCCGACTGATTGTAAACACTCTTCGGAACGTCCATCGATGGCCCGAATTGTAGGTCATAGAGCATTGCCAGTGAGCGCTTGTTGAAGTGCCGTTAGCAGTGCGGAGCTATGGACTGCAGGGGGTTTCTGACTGGACTTTTTCAGACGATGAGGCCTCAATCCGCATCCGGGCACCAATCGGGATTGTGTTCTCAGTTTCCACATCCTGCACAAAGTTGAGGGGATTGTGAGAGTCAGAGCTGACGTCACTGTTTGCCATGAGGTTCCGGCTGTTAAGTTTGCATCGACATGGTGTGACGTTAGTGCGTTGGTGCACCGGTCAGCTTGGTTATACGAACGTTTACGACACTAACTGTTGTACTTCGGAACACATGCCAAGGTGCAAGTCCTAACACGTGTTTGCTCCAGCGTAGAGTAAAAACACGATGGCAATAGCGCAAAGCCTTATCGAAAACAAGAGTGACGTCGCACTAACGATGTAACATAGACGAGGCAGACAGTCATTCAATCGAATCTCCAGATGATACGATTGAATTGCCCGGAGCTAGAGAGAGAAAGAAATGGCCACACACATATGCACGGATAAACACGTGACGTGCAGACAATGGCAGGCGTGGATGTCACACTAGCGACAGTCAGTTCAAGGCTGTGGTATGTGCCGCCTGGGTGATATACCAGGTCAACGACTTGATGAAAAGCTCAAAGAAATTTCGCACACAAGATGTCGCAAACCGACAGTTCCTGCTGTTGGAGCCTCAGTGCTTCTTAACCCAGGTCTTAAGGCAGTTCGATTGTCAGGACTGCGCATGACCGTTATAGGATGTGGAGTGCAATAATGTACACCTAAATGACGAAGTAGTAGTTGGAGTTCTTCACTAGGTGATCAGCGAGTTTCACCGTCCCTATGAGGATATACTAACAAGCAACGGAGCCTATAGCTTGCGCTGTATCAGGTGGTCTTTCAATCAGGAGGTCCCGGAGGATAGATTCGTTCATTTGCGAGTTCCCGACGAGCCGTTGCCTCTGTGCTAGAATGGGTATGGGATGTTCGTCACCCGAAAGAGTTTCTGCAGCACGGCTCTTTCGGATAATTTGGCCCGATTTATGACTGCCCCTTTGAGGTTTTGTAATTACGCTCTACCGGTTGGTTTGTTGTAGCATCATGACGCTGTATGGTAACTTTAGCTGGAAACTTGGATAAACGCTGGCAGAACATAGATTGATTGGACAAGGCGTGGTTGTTGAAAATCCGCCTCCAAGTAAACATGCCAAAGAAGGCAGTCGTAACAAAAATCGGAGGGACCACTGCAGCGTTAATATAGACGGAGAGGTAGTCAATGGGCCTAGACAAAATTTTAGGAATTGGTGAAGATATCGCGACCACGAGGTATTACAGGGTAATAACTAGGCCGAGTGTGAACATATATATAAACACATTTTGAACGTATAAACGAAGAGGGGAAACGGCTACTTAGGCGTACTTCGAGACACAAATAAGTATGCACAGACTAGACTCACTACGGTGCACGCTACGGCCGAAGCGAAAAATTCGAATTCCAACGGCCAGCCAGTTTTCGGGAGAGTTTAGTGAAATAATGCACGTTCAGTTCCCACAATTGAATACCGCACGACCAACGAACTCGCGACTCACTGCGTTGGCTGAAGCGTGTGGTAAGCAACCACAAAAAACAGAACGTGTGGAAGTAACACGTGAGACAATGACGGAATGGCGACATTGGCGCTGAGACATACATAACAGCGTGAAACCTTGATCACAACTAAAGTGATCGAAAAAGTACGATGGAATGCAACTACAAAAAATATTACTTGCCGTAGTCGCTACAGAAACAATGGGTTAGTAGCGGTAGTAAAAAGCAATGCTCTTGAGTGTTCGATATCTCAGGGCAGTAAATTGCATGCCGAGGGCGATCAACCTGAAATCAAAGGCAAATGCCACATCTGAACTACGAGAGGAAAAATCGATTCAAGCGTATTTTGAAAGCAGACAGAGCACCTACAGAAACAGCATGATCAAACAGGGTTTCAAATTTACAGACACGTAACAAGAAAGAACCATGTAAACATTCTAATCAACCGCATTAAGGCTCCAGTTTAAGGGCGCGACTGTTCAAAGAAATGTTTGTGGAAGTATCAAACAGAGCTCCACATATATGGCTGGAAGTCTTAGCGATGAAAACAGTGAGCAAAATCCCGCCCCGCAGTCCCCGTAACTCGGCCAAATACACACCAAGTTTTAAAGGTATCCCTCCTCAGGACTTCGTATGCATTCCCAGGACGGCCTTTGTAGCCAGTCGTTGGACGACCCCGATTAGAGTCTTATCCATCTGAACATCAGGAGGCCAAATTGCAGCTATTCTCGAGATGCTGGAAAGTCTGTTATAGAGCAGGTCAAAGCATACAGATCGATTCGGCGATTCAGCGTCCAATAAACGGCTCTGAGGTGGGTGGCCTAATGTGCCTTGATCTGTTTCGTTTTGTGTTCTTTGTCAGCTGGCACTTGTTGGCCTGGAGGGCACCCACTGGTAACGTGTCCTAAGGGTGTCGGTTAACAGACAAGGTAGCAAATATAGGGTAAGAGCAGCATTCAGTTTTATGAATGGGAATCTTGTAATGCACCCAAACAGTCCCTAGAAGTGTAGATAATGAATTCAAAAAGAAGGTTACCCTAGTAGTTACCAACTACGTAAGAGATCCGTTGCCTGTGAAAGGTTCGGGACAAATGATGTGAAACTCCGGGGCACGTCCCCACCGGCTGTTACCAATCGTCACGTTGCAGAGATCTTCCGCAGGATGTGCTCTAACAATGAACTGTGTGGAAATGAAGTGCAGAGTCGCCGAAATTCAAGCAGGTACAGACCAAAGATTTCAGGTCGATACTCGTGTACGACACTTCTCATGTTCCTGATTAGTTTGGTAGTTGCGTGCCTTTTTTCAAACAGGCGCGCGATTCGGTTAGACTACTCGGTTGAACTCAGTAGAGTGTGTGAAGCGTTTTCTTGTCCACACCGCCGAACGTGAGTTCAATTGTTCTATAAGTGGCAAACACGTTTGTCGCCACACTCTCGCGAACACAAGTGAAAGGGTATCTTGGACGACATCCGGATGTCTAGATTCTCCTCCAAATCAACTTTCGTGTTATCTACTGTGTCCAACATACAATGAATCAAGAAGATGAGGAAAAAGCGCTCGCTGAGCGGAATATCTGCACACTTGCTCTCCTTCAAGAGGGAATTCCAACCACGTTGCCAGCGCTTAATTGCCTGACCTTCACAGGCGCGGAGAGATCTGCCGGGTGAGTTGACTGGAAGGCAGCCGATGCGAATAAGAAATAACAGAAGGTCCATTATCGGTCCTTGAAAAACTCATGAATAATTCGAGGAGATGCGTATGGTCCAATCCGCTTTTAACCTTAAAACTCTACTTTTAAAGAAAGAGGCGCAGAGATCACTACCAAAGCCTTGACGATCAAACTTCCGCGGCTTAAGTAGTGTCAGACTTCCAGTTTCCATCTCTGATTGACTCACAAAAGATAAAATAAATGAATGAGGCGGCATTTATAAGGCAACTCTTAAGTCGCAGGGAATGTAAAAGTTCGAGTAATCCGAGCGCTGCCGCACTAAATTAATCCCCTCGGAAAGTTCCGTGCAAAAGATGCTGTTTGGCTGGCCAGCCGTGCACTAGTTACCAGACTTGAAAACGCCTCCTGGGGAGGTGACGTGGGGTGCGAATGCCTCGTTGAACAGACTGAATTCCACGGCGTTCAAACGTTTCCGCCATATGCCGGCGACTGTATTTGTGAGCCACAGTGTAACCGGAAATATAACAAGAGTGAATCACCTATACATTATAAGGAAAGCATACACCCACTGCGCCGCTTGTTCGGCGGCTCCCGGTAATGTATACAGTTTTGTGTGGATATGTTTCGAACATCATGAATCATGGAGGTCTATTTGAGAAAAACTGTTAGCTGGTGGTCCACAAGTGCCTGATTTACACATAATGAGTTGGTCACCTTGCGCTAACTTCTGAATGAATGATAAATCAGTGGAGATTGCGTGCGGGAAATGAACGTGCTTCAACGGCCGGGCCCTAATCCGACAACAGAGCCTATCGAGTGTGACGTTGGAAGAAAGGCCGAGACTGTTTCGGAGTGTGGAGTCACCTAGGGTCACTCAGTTGGTGCCCTTTATGCCACACTGGGTGGTGAGTTGGCTAAGACGGGTTTCAAACAGCCGGTCAAAACTGTATGCGTGCTCACGTGATAGTGTGCGTTCGTGCATGACAGACAAAATGGACAAAATATGATGAGCCTTTCAAAACCACTACGAATATACATACGTGAGTATCTCTAAGCAGCGGGAAGATGCGGTGCCACACTACCCCGTGTGAAGGTTTTCGTCAGAGGAGAACGCAGTGTCATTGGTGGAGTTGCCAATGGGCAATCGCACACGTTCACTAGATTTCATAGTAATTGGTGGCAGTGCACCGGACTTCACTGAGCTGCTAATAACTGTGTGCACGTCATCTCGCTGGTCGATGAGGCCTTTAAACACGCCAGCTGTGGTGTTGGTATATTTGACGCGTCAGGCGACGGTTTTATATCGTTTACCGGATTTTGGGATTTTCCGCCGTGCCTCGTCAAAGCCGACCTATCATGACAATTTTCGGACGCCAATTTTATCCCCTAATGACGAAACACTCAAAAAATGCGTTTAGACATTTAAAAATTGCCCATCCCACTACCTTGTAAAATGTAAATTAGTGTAACATCCCATATTTCAGATACTGAAGCTGTAAAGCCAGCGCACTATGTTCTCTGTTACGTATGTCAAAGTTTCGTAAACTACAGTCATTTGCTTTTTGACCACGTCCTTTTTGACAACAGGCTTCACGTTTGTGCTACTTTTTCATTATGCGTTTTGTATCGTTTGTAGCTATCTACAGTGATTGCGCATAACCCAGCGTGCTTCTCACACATGCTGTAACGATTCACGTCTGATCGTTGAGTTACGCGTAACCCA
>QNGE01001771.1:129998-144724 GCA_008508345.1 Paragonimus westermani | reverse complement strand
CCACTTGTTCACATGTACTCGTCCGTTGCGACGGAGTACGCACTTCACTGCAGCCTCCTTATTGGGGCCCCTTCAAGGTGCTTCGGCGAACACCCAAGAACCTCACAGTCCATCGTAATGGCCGTTGCGACACCGTCTCCATCGATCGCCTTGAGGTCGCTTGTGTAGATGAAGATATCACCCGAGTCCTTCCGCAGCCAGTCGCGGCAGCGACCGCCCTCCCCCACAGCCGTCTTCACCAGTTGCCTGCACGCCACCTGACCCACATCAAACGCGATCAGGACGTCGCGTCGACTTCCCAGCAGGTTTTGTAGACATCGTTTATTATACATAGATATTTTTCCCTTCAGTAACCTTCTCATTATAGAGATAGAGGCAAAAAATCGCAAAACGAAAAACGACAAAAAACATTTTGTAAAGCAATACTTAACGTGCAACTGTAGAAGATATAAACGCTGTATACAGTTCTAGGTGTGGAGACGACATGAAGAATTGATAGAAAATGAAAACAGCTGATCCACAGTAGTTCATGAAGGTGCGTCGTTTAGAGTTCCATCACACAGAATGAAGTATCCAATCGATCTGTCGTATAGTTCTACGTAACTTTAGAAGTCACAACGGAGATAATTCCGACGACCGATAAATTCGGAAATGTGCTGAAATAAGTGCGGATTCCGTTAGCTGTTAACTCTCCCAAAATCCGTACACACGAGACGACGAACGCAGAGGGAGAACGAGAGTCAGTATCCTTTCATACAAAAATAATGGGAAAACTGGNAATCAACTCATGTGACTTAAACGAGTGTACATGTGAATTTGAAGAAGGTGAAAAAAATGTGAAAACCAATGAGAATTGTGCTGTACAAAACGATGCACTGTGCTCCCGTCCGTCAGAGAGACGCTGTTCCTCAGTGCTTCCACTCTGATGCGCAGTACAATACGTTGACGAGGTGGCTGAAATGAGTGATTTTGTAGATAGGAAGATTTAGCGACGAACGATAAATGGGCGTGCATGGTATAAATTTCGAATCATTTTTCACTACTTTGTGCATTCGATAACCAGTGAAATTGGTGCTGACGACTGACAAATGAGGTTTTTTTTAATTTTCACTGAGTGGGACTGGAAACGACCGTTATCAAGTGGTCACCGTGGGTAGCTAGGTAGGATTGCAACTGACATTTCCAGGCATGATGTGGGCGCACGTCGGCGTAATTTGGCTGCGGTATTTACTGTTCGCTATAATCAGGCATGATCAGTTTTCACATTATGGTAGTAAAAAATGTCCATGAAGTTACACGAACCTCTAGTGGATGAAATTTCATATGATTTCCAAAGGCGGTGATGGCTAAACGGGAAGTGAAACATGCTATCTCATGAATCCTTCTGGTTTGACGAGTTAGAGTCTATGCCCAAAAGCCGGCCTACGCACACCCTATAGTCAGGATGCCGAGATTCATCGTTAGAACTATTGATATTATGTAAGGTGCGATTACCTCGAACTCGTCCAGTCATGTAACGTGCTAGCATGCTACTCGTAAACCGTGATTTCTTCGGTTATCGAAGGGAGAAAAATTATTTCACCACACATTCTGATGCATTATCTCGGCACATGGTGCAGAAATTGAAATTGCCAAAATATGTATCTTATACTCGCATTTGTTTGTTTTAAACGGCCGTCAATTTAGGACGAACTCACCGTGTGTTATTTTCGATAGTCGGTATGGCTGCCGTTGTGGTTGGATGCGTGTGGCCAAAATAATGTTTACCTGTACGTACGATGATGCAGACATTATTCTTCGCATCGGGATATATTTTGTATTCAGGAGATGGATTATTATGCGGCTTTCAAGGCGATATTTGATAATCGTGAATTCCGCACTTTCCCACAGTTCCAGGAGTGCCTTCAGAAGTGAATGGAGGATCCGGGCGTTATTTGCGTTCGTAAGACGATCCGTAGGTGATAGACGGTTCTGAAGTACAATACGGTAAGTTGGCGTGGTTCCTTGAAAACAGTCCGAACTCATCATCGTTGCACAAAACGTAGGAAGCGTCGGAGCGTATGCAAGGGTGTGCAACTTGTCTAGTGGGTTGATTGTTGCTAGATTTAACAATCCACTTCTCGCGACGCGTGCTGCAGTTCAAGATTTCGTGTAGTCCGGCGATATGTATGTTTGAAAACAGTAATTTGAAATTGCTGGGAATCACTTGTCTGGAAGACAACATCCACAAGGGATCGCGAGGAGACAGGAGGCGGTGCTAAGTGAAGTCGGACACTTTCGCTAAAGAGGAGCTAGACAAACTGGGTCAAGTTACAATACCATCGTTTAGCCATGTTGATCTGAGGACAGCACAAGCTTCCTCACTTTGGTCGTGGAAAACCACGACGGAGTACATCTGAAACTGAAAAGTTCCATTTATTAACAAACAGGGTTCACAGTGATGAAAGAAATATACACTGAACAGTTATGCATTGGAATGAGAAATAGGCATACAAACGAAGTGTGCATCCAACGAAAACAGCAGACACTTGGCCATTATTCCCGATACGGATGTTGTGGAAATATGTTTGCTGGGTCCACTCACTATAAACCTGAACAAATGCTGCGAAGGCCGATTGTGAGTGAACACAAGTCTTGCAGGTTTCCGAAAGGAGTTATATTGAACTGTACAATGCGACGTATCAGGGTAAAGTATATTTGCAATACGAAAAGGCTAGTTGTCGATAATCACAGCGTTATTGGGAACAACATTAGCAAAAACTTGATTCTTCTTCAAAAACTGTGAGCAGTGACAAAGTGCTGGGATGTTTACTGGCATACCGATATCTGAATACAAGTTAGCAACACAACCTAAATCAGTGCGGACATACCTCGATATCAACGCCTGTGAATCTGCTTAACAGGTTTAGTCGGACTGTAAGCCATAGATTTCAGTCTGTACATGAATTATTCAAATGCGACCGCTTAAAACTGGTCCAGAGTAGCGTGATTTGGAACGTAGTCAGCAAGATGAATTAGCGAATGTACGTTATACACCGTCTCACGTTGACCATACAGTCGTGCAAAATTGAACATGAGCACAACGATCAGTTGCTAAGAGGAGTCATGATAAACAAGGTGGAAAGAGGGATGACAAAAGAGACAAATGGCTACAGAAACCTCTAAAACTTTTTTGTGCATCACATCGTCCAAAATACCTTAAAAAATACAGGGCCTGGAGGATGCAAGAGTCGTTCGCATTTGGTTGCATTCCGCTGCGTGAAGTCAGGTAGCCATCGATATTTGCGGAAAAATCACAAGTCCAGCTTGCTTGACACTGCAGCGTTTTGACATCGATTCAGTTACTCTCTTCGGAACTAATGTACGATCTTCCTCGAAGACGTTGAGCAACGCGTAGCAATAAGCCAATGATCCCAAATATTCAAAACAAGATTGGATCGCAATGCCACGGTACTATTGAACAAATTATCAAAGTGAATATTCAGACAACCTCAACAGTTTCGATCGACAAATCGTTTTCAGGGAATGGGTTACAATTTGTTGCTGAACGGGCTAAATATGAACCATAATCACATAATAAGGCATTCATACCCAAAAGAGCTCTTCCGAGCAGTCAACAGGTTCAAATCAATGAGGATGAGCCGAGCTCCAAAAGTGGGTGCACGCACCACTCAAATAAAGTACAATGACCGACAATTGGCTATTCGCACAACCATCAAATTGACGTGACAAAACAAAATCGTCTAGGTCAAGGTCCAATTAACGTCCAGAAATGGGGGAGGTTGAATGCAGAGGGATGAATATTTAGGGGAATTGGGTTGGGTCGGATTTTCACATGATTGTAGTTCAAAAACTCGATACACCGGGCCACAAAATCCGAACACGACCGAAGCTCGCTCGCAGAATGGCGGTTCCACTCAGCTCTGGTTCCCAACCTAACTAGTCACTGGGTCGAAAGACCTCGGACCCAACATTTATCAGGTTTAATGCGTGACACCAATTCCAAGGAACTATTATGCAATGAAAGCTCTTCAGCATGACTCCCACTTATTGAGCTCCTTGAATGTCCGATATTGAAGAGTGCGTTTAGGCACAAGCCGTTCTCCATGACTCACACCTTGCACTCTCAATACGGACTAGGTGTCGGCTGCACTCATATCACCTACGTCACTCCTTCTTCCAAAAGGCACAGACGTCTGATATCTCGCCTTACTACACCGGACTTAGTCCTCACCAAGGCAGTCCGCACTAAACCGTCCTTGTCAACATCACAATTAACTACCACACCTAAAGGCCATGTATTTCTTGGTAGGGGTTCTGTAGTTATCAATACGACGTCTCCCGGACGGAAATTGCGTTCTTTACGTATCCACTTCTGTCGTGCTTGCAGGGTGGGGAGGTACTGTTTCGTCCAGCGACTCCAAAAGAGTCCAGCCAGATAATTGGCTTGCTTCCATCTGTGCTTAAACAATTGTAACGTCGTCTGATCAGGGCAAATTCCTTGATTATCTCGCAGGAGCAATATATCATTGGGCGATAATGCCAGTCCGTCTCGAACATCCGATGTAACAGGCACCAACGGTCTGTTATTCAATATTCTTTCCACTTCGACGAGGAGGGTACACAGAGTCTCGTCATCGGGGGTTTGTTCAACACAGATCGATCCGAGGATGCGACGTACCGACCGTATAAGACGCTCCCACACACCTCCCCGATGGCTTGCGTAAGGTGGATTATAATGCCACTGGATATGCCTTTGTAGTAATTTGCTGTTGATAGAGGCATGATCTAAGCTACACGTCCATCGTTTGAGTTCTTTGTCTGCAGCGGTGAAGTTAGACCCATTGTCGGAATAAACATTGACAGGACAACCTCGTCTCCCAATAAAACGCATCAAAACCATAAGGAATGAATCAGTACTCATGGAATGTGCGACCTCGAGGTGGACGGCTCTGGACTGAAGACAGGTTAGGACACAACCATACCTTTTTTCCCTGCCCCTACCTTTCTTCACACTGATTGGACCAAAATAGTCCACACCAACGTTGCCAAACGGGTGCCAGCCCGGTTCTATTCGCACGGGTGGCAAGGGAGCCATCATTTGTTTGCCCGCGGTGGCATTCAGACGACGACAGTGGAAGCAAGCTCCGATGACGCGTTTGACTGCGGACGCACCCTGAATAACCCAAAATCGGCGCCTGATTAACGAAAGGACATGTGACACACCACAATGCCCCTCCAACATATGATAGTGGTTAACAATCAGATCTGTCACGTGATGACGCTTGGGAAGGATTATTGGGCATTTCAGGTGAAACTCCACATTAGCCAGCATTAGTCGTCCACCCACTCGTATTATCCCATCTACCAAAGTAGGGTTCAGCTTGCGAAGTGGACTTCCTTTTGACAACTGCACTGTTTGTCCAGACTCATGCAACTTCATCAAGAGAGATAGTTCGCTCGGAAAGCTAGCCCTCTGAACCAGACGGATTATATCTTTCTCACCAGACTGAATTTCGCCCAACCTTAGGTGGCCTGTGTTAACCGTAAGGTCGTTTTGTCGATGCTTTGTGGACAGCCAATATGTCTTGAACCTGGACAACCAGGCTGCAGTATTTAGAAGTTTAGGCCAGCTCGAAATACTGAGCACCCAAGACAGAGATATCTCGTCCACTGTAATCACGTTCACCTGAGCCGATGGTCGCTTCATCTCCACCTCGGCGGGTTCACTTACAGCAGCGAACGCTTTGGGCCAAGCTACAGATGGTTGTGTCAGAAACGTAGGACCTGATAGCCATGCTTCTACACCTCCGTGATTGTGCACCCCACGAGAGGCGCTATCTGCTGGGTTGTCCTCCGACCTCACGTGTCGCCACTGATCGGGGGATGTCGAATTGTGTATGGCGGTTATTCGGTTTGCAACGAACGTACTAAATCTAGTAGAGGTATTGGTAATATAGTAAAGTACGATCATGGAGTCCGTCCAGAAATATACACGTGTGAACATTGACTTCAAATTAGTAGTCAAAAGTTCGTAAACACGAACCGCCAAAACCGCAGCAACCAATTCCAATCGGGGAATGGAAATCGCTTTCAATGGAGCCACTCTAGACTTTGCAAACAACAATGATGGGCACCGCTCCCCGTTGACTGTGCAGGCGCAAGCATAAGCTACGGCGCCGTAGCCAACTTCCGATGCATCACAAAAAACGTGCAGTTCAATGCTTTCAGGATCGACGGTTTTACCAGGTCGAATACAGCGGGGAACACGCAGATCGCTTAGGCTGCGTAGGCCACTGTACCAGTCTTCCCACTTACGTTGGTTGACAGCATTAACTGGTTCGTCCCAACCCAAACCTTCTTGACACAGTGCTTGCAGCAAGCGTTTCCCTGGCAGTAACCATGGTGAGACAAATCCTAAGGGATCGTACAGGGTGGACAGGCATGATAATAAGCCTCTTCTGGTAATAGGTTTATCTGGTAGGGAGAAACTCAGCACAAAACAATCAGTTTCTGCGTCCCATTGAACACCTAGGGTACGACCAAGCGGTAAGGGTTCAGTCCGAATTTCCCGCAAGGGGTCGGCACGCTCTGAGGTAGGGATGGTATCCAACACTTCTCTGCTGTTTGAGACCCACTTCCTCAACCGAAAACCTCCTTTCTGAAGCAGACCACAAATTTGCATAACGAATCGCTTGGCGACCTCAACGTCCCGCAGTGACACGAGGCAATCGTCAACGTAGAAGTTATCTTTCACTGCTCTCTTCGTCATGTCGTCGAACAGATGCCCATAATCGTCGGCTGTTTGACGTAGGGCGAAATTAGCACAGAAAGGGGAGGACTTAGCTCCGAACGGATGCGCGCTCATCTGATACTCCGTAGGGTGCACGTCCAGGTTACCATCCGCCCACCAAAGGAAGCGGAACGCTCCCCGATCCTTCTCAGGTATTCTTACTTGCAAGAACATTTCCTCAATGTCTGCTGCAACGGCAATAGGTTCTGCTCGAAACCTGAGTAGCACACCTACCAGCTTAGCGGTCATATCCGGCCCCTGATAGAGTCTATCGTTCAGCGAGTAACCCTGAAACTTCGCCGCACAATCAAAACCAACTGGTAATTTGCCCGGTTTTTTAGGATTCACCACGGAATGATGTGGTAGATACCACCGCCTGGGGCAAATTGGCTCAGGCTGGCATTTAGGAACCTCTTCTACGTAACCTTTGTCAATTTGACCGCTAATAACTGAGCTGTACTGTAACCGCAAATTTTAGTCCTGCCGAAATCTTTTGCCCAGACAGGACAATCTTTTTGACGCCAGAGCGTAATTATTGCCCAAAACCATCGTTTCATTTCGCCATGGAGGAAGCACTTTATAATGCCTATCGACTAGTTTTACTGAATCACGCACGATCAACAGAGCTGTGAGATCTTCACGTGAAAGAGACGGTTCGGAAGTCAAGGTATCACTGAACTCCTTGTCGTACAACCTGCTGACCATCTCTGTCAGTTTAGTTCCATCATGACAGACACAATTAACTGAGACAATTTCACTCGGCTTTCTTTGAAGAGGGCCGCTAAGAACCCAGTCAAGTAACAGTCTGACTGCGTAGGGTTGCCCGCGCTTTCCGAGTTTCCGATCCATAACCCAGTAAGCTTCAGGCACGTCACATCCGATAAGGATGGTCACCTTAGCGTCGTGAACCTTGTCGAACGGAAGATCTTTCAGGTGTGACTATCTTTGGGCTTCTTCTTTTATGGACGGGACAGGTCTAAGGGGTAGATCGGCCACTGAATAAGCATTATTGATGTCGACTGTCTCTTGTCCATCTAAGGAAACAATCCTTAGGCAGACATTCTTGCAACGGGCGGTGGTTAACCCGTTCACCGTTGTGACGGACAAGGTGGACTGAGTACTAGCGACACCGATACGCTCGAGTAGATCCTCTTTTACCAGAGTGGTGTCGGAGCCGCGATCTAAGAACACATATGTTGAGATTGGACAGTGTATCGAGTCGACTTTCACTGGTACTATACCCAGTCTTGTGTACTTTTCAAATGTGCTAGCCATATTACAAGTAACTTGATGTCCATTACCTGTCTCGGCCACGGGCTTTGTGTGCGTGCGGTGCAGCAGGCTATGATGACGCCCGCCACAGCCGACGGTATCACAACGCGACCTGATCGTGCATTCTGAGGATCGGAGGTGTAATTTAAAGCAAACAAAGCAGCATCCGAGCCGTCGCAAGCTGTCCCATCTCATGGGTACACTCATGGCTAGAAAGGAATCACACGCCTCAATGGTGTGCTTCTGAGAGCACAACACACAACCGAATTGAAGGTCCTTTGACCGGTCTCGGCTGACAAGAAGGTTAGATGACTCAAAAGGGCCTCTTCTAGTTTCTTGTCGGCTGCTCCCGGACGAATGCGCTGTCCTTGAGTCCTTCCGTTCACTTTCAATAACTACCTGACCATACCTGCTGCGTGCAATTCTCGCACAACGCTCGATAAACTCGGTCAGTTCATCAAAGGACGGCTCTCGTACCATACCAAAGATGTGGTCCGCAGCTTTCGCCCACTTATGTTGTAGGTGAACTGGTAGGGCTCTCATAATACGCTCCGGTGTTGTCACCGGGTTGAGGTCGGCCATATAGTTCATTTGACATAATGCGATAGAACAGTTCTACATTCGTATGAACAACTGCGATGAAGCTTCGACGCTGTTGCCTACATATCTGCCGTTGGGCACTAAACCATCTATCATTGATCGAGCGACAAAATAGGGCTGTCCGTAGAGGTCCTTCAGCAACTGTCCTGCTCTGCGATAACCAGTGCTGGGTTCTAGCATGACGCACTCATCTATCGACTCCCTAGCTCGACCCTTACAGTAATATATCAGGTAAAGAAGTCTGCGGCCATCATTGGACACTTTAGATTGGACATAGCTCTCGAACTGACGGACAAATTTTCAATAGGTCATCGGGTTGCCATCAAAAAAACCAAGTTCAACCTTTGGCAGCGCCAAGGCCGCAGATAGTGGAGCTAGTGCGGAGCCCACTTCCGCACAAGACGAGGCCGATACTGATTCTGCGGTGCGGACGGTTACCGGATTCACCCGCGCCCCACAATCATCAAGAAACCTGTAAATGTAAGCATTCCGCTCACTTCCACCATCATCGTTTTTTGTCTCGACATGCTACTCACAGGTATCCTCATCTTCGTCGACTAGCATAGCGTTTAGCGTAGCCTCCTCTACTCCTGACTTAACTTGCAGTAAAACCATCTGTAATTCAACTTCTGCCTTAAGCTGCCTTTCTTTCAGTTCAACCCGTAACAACGCAGATCTGGCCTGAACACGGCTATTACAACTAACACGGGAACTAGAGCATGAGATAGAATCAATAACACCTTTGGCTTGCTGGACGGAATTCGAGTGACCATCCAGAATAGTTTGTTTCTTGAAATTGTCAGACATCATCGGGGGTTAAGCAGACTGAGGAGCAGTGTTGAGTACTGTACGATCTTCCTCGAAGACGTTGAGCAACGCGTAGCAATAAACCAATGATCCCAAATATTCAAACCAAGATTGGATCGCAATGCCACGGTACTATTGAACAAATTATCAAAGTGAATATCCAGACAACCTCAACAGTTTCGATCGACAGATCGTTTTCAGGGAATGGGTTACGATTTGCTGCTGAACGGGCTAAATATAAACCATAATCACACAATAAGGCATTCATACCCAAAAGAGCTCTTCCGAGCAGTCAACAGGTTCAACGCAATGGTGATGAACCAAGCTCCAAAAAGGGGGTGCACGCACCACTCCAATAAAGTACAATGACCGACAATTGGCTATTCGCACAACCATCAAATTGACGTGACGAAACAAAATCGTCCAGGTCAAGGTTCAATTAACGTCCAGAAATGGGGGAGGTTGAATGCAGAGAGATGAATATTTAGGAGAATTGGGTTGGATCGGATTTTCACATGGTTGTAGTTCAAAAATTCGATACAACTAATGCGAGCGTCCTGTGGCATAGACCCGAGGTCCAGTTGCTGATAAACGATGGAGCACAATCAAACACTAATTGTATGTAGTCTATTGGGAAACAACATATCATGTAGATGGAAAGGAAACAGAAAGGACAGACGAGCGCCGAACGTGAGGCGCGAAAGTAGCATCTGTTTTTGAAAAAACTTCATTTAGATTAAACGTCACCTTTCGAGTAAAGTTTCCCAGGTATACGAACCGGTCAACAACCTCCATGACCACATTACCTAACATCAAATCTACGCGATCACTGCAATCATGCAGATGCACTTTGCATTTCGAGGCTGCAATGCGCATTCCGAAGCATTTAGCAGAACGCGAAATGGCGTTTAACATTACTTGTGCCGACTGAAGGTCGTCAAACAACAACACCTTGTCGCCAGCATAACCAAGATCAGACAGTCTTTCCCCGGGTAGGAGGTCCACGCCGGTATCTGGTGAGTGCCGGATGCGATCCTCCATTATTTCGCCTATGAAGAAATTAAACAAAAGTGGTGAAATTGGACATCCTTGGCACATGCCGCCGCTGGTGCTGAAACTGTCAGACAGTTCACCGCAAACCCTAACCTCAGCTGAGGTGTGGGAATGGAGTGCCGACAGCATGTTCATGTACTTAGTCGGCACACCTCTGCGTTTGAGCGACTCTAAAAGTGTGGATCGATCTGCTGAATCAAACGCACCTTTACAGCCGAGAAATACAACAATTGTTGGCCGGCGATATACATGACGCTGCTCCAGAATATGACAGAGTGAAAATCTGACTTATACACCCCTACCCGGGATGAAACACAGCCTGCTGCAGTGAGTCGTTGAAGTACAGTGAATTCTGGACCCCAGAAATGACTGGTTTCAGACCAATTCCTCTACGGTTTTCACAAGAGCCCCTGATAACTTTCTTGAGTACAGGAACTATTATCGAGTGACCCCTACTAGGGGATAGTTTCCGTTGTCCTCACATGTTGAATCAAATGAGTCAAAGCTTTCATCAACGCCTCTCCCCCTTCTTTGAAAAGTGCCAGCACGAGGTCATCTGAACCAGCAGCTTTATTACGCTTGAGAGCCGCAATGCAATTGCGAGCCTCAGTCTCATTGGGTGGCTCCAAGTCCGTCGACCAGGGCACTACACTACAAGTTTGTGGCGGCAACGCGGTAGAAGCAGGAGGTCAGTTATATTGACCCTTAAAGTGTTCCACCCATGACTCTAACCTTCTGGACTTATTATGGATGAGAGTGTCATCTGTCTCGCTGATAGCTACACTGATAAACGGTCGCCTGGGACCAGTGGGACGGATAAGTTTAAACAGTTCGCCAGTGTTTCCTGGAGCAAAAGCTGTCTCCAGCCCCTTAACTTTTCCCAATAACCAAGCCTCACGATCAGCTTTTGGGTAACGTTTTAGTCTCCTATGGACCTCTTCTGGGCTCGTTGTATGAACTACCAGAAGGGATGTTTTGTTTGGTCTCTGATAACTTCAGGGATTTATCCGAGATCCAATGTTTGTTCAGTCCATGTACCCTGTGCCGCATGCCACAGTACCTGCTTCACGAATGGCCTGTGTGATCTGGTCCAGGAGCGATTAGGATCATCCGACTGAGAACTACTGAGGCGGGCTTCTGAGCTAGTTCGATACTTGTGCTTTACCGACAGTATTGTCAGTTTCTCAGCAGCCAATCGTTCTTGTCGGTGGGGTGGTTGCTCAGCAAAAGTGAGTACGAAACGACAACGTACCAGCACACGATCTGAATCTAAGTACGTGCTCCAATAAGAACGACAGTCCTGAATGGCACTCCTCACCTATAACCAACAGCTATGTGGTCTACCTGAGACCAAGTCCGATTCAGAGAGGGAGGGCGCCAAGTATAGCAATGACGTGCACAGCGCCTAAAACTGGTGCTGCCTAAAAATAGCTTTCGCTCAGCGAACAGCTGCAATAGTCACCCGCCGTTGTCACAGCGATATGACGCCATCCAATACCTACCATCTAGAAGAGTTTCGGCCTCACCAAGGCGGCGGACCTGAACGTTCATATCTCCGGCCAGAACGACTATATCAGAACCACGTGTCGACCGGAGGAGAGCGGTAAGATACGAATTAAAGACGTCCTTAACGCCGATGTCACAACAGTCAGTTGGAGCATAAGCAGACACAACAAAAAGATTCCTGACGCTTTGGCGTCTAGAACTGACTCTAACAGAGCCTGCCAAGCGGGCGGCACAGTCTATTATTAACAGGAGTACAATCTTTCAATGCGACTGCGACTGTCGTGCTGAGGACTTTACCAACTCCCGCTTGACCAGTAACGGCGGCCGGGGACTCACCCGGAGTGTATAACCAGCATCAGGTAGAAAGTGCATTTGCTGTTAACTCCATGCGTTGACTATTGTCGTGGATTCTAGTCTCCGAAATACAGCAAACATCAGTATGTAGCAAGTCTAACGTTAGGGTCGGAGAAGCCTGTGAATAGTGAGTTCCAGTCGGCAGACGTAATCGATTTTGAGTAGATTGCAAACAATCGTATGACATCAGAAATACTAGATATTACGAGTGGCTGACTGGCGGCAACAACAATGAATGTAGAATGAATGAACCTACTACTGAGAGCGGGATTCTCAACAGCGCTTAATCCAATACCTGATGTGGTGCTCAGAGCATCAGGTGCGACAGCTGAACCATTCGCGATAGGTTCGTTAGATGCTTCTTCAATGCAACATCGAGAAGGTGTGCGATGTCTAACCTGCAGGTTGCACTCAGGTTGTAGGTCCCATGCTGTCCATTCAACCCAACGCGATTCATAATTTTCGTCCGGCGTGCGTAACTCATCCCTTTCACGTCCGATACGGCTGTTAGTAGTCCATCTGATGTACCATCCTTTTGCTGCACCTACTTTAATTGTGACATCTAGTGGAAACAATCCCCGCGGTTTTCATGTTATATTTTTGTGTTAATAAACGTTAATAAGCCTACTTTAACCGGGCCGTAAACGTGCAATACAAAGAACACATTCAAAAACCTCACGACATCACTGTTAATGACAACAGACCGCAAAAAACACAACTGCACTTACCGTGCACGAAATAAATGTAACTGCAAACGCGCGTCCTCCGGAGACATCCATTAAAACAAACGTAACTAAAATGACAGTAATCGAGAACCCATAATAATGGAGTGGTATGAACATGAAAATACGCTTGAAGTCGACTTCTTCTGCAATAAATCGGTAGAATATTTATCAAGGCATACCCTATCAAATTTATACACAATACATTATTTATCAACACGGGACGGTTAACCATTAATCAAACGTCACATCGCCACGACAGCCGCCATTGATATTTTTGATCTTGGCGCCGAATGAAATAGAGGCCGACTAACGCTAGGCCAAAAGAAAGATTAAGGCTTGTGACCATTTCTTCCGCGAAGATCGGTGATTTTCAAAGTCCTGAGCTATACCATCGAGTTACCACACAATATCCATGGGGCTACCAGCAAATTCTGCTACCGACGGATAACTTCTACCACTGGAACATGACTAACGTCACCACGGGCGAAGAATACCTGTTTTTGGAAGCGTTCCAAGGAAATTTCAATCCCTTGTGGTGACCCTTAGTATAACTGCGTTAGTGGCGACGACGTATTATGAAGGAGGTTGCGAATAAACCACATCACATGCGAACTGATAAAAAAATTGCGGTCTCTGATAAAACCTCATAGAAGTTTATCTACAGGAATTCTAAAAGTTTCTGCTGTTAGCAGAGACAACGTGGTCAAGGGTAGCCTTGGACACACGCAGCGGGAGGGAACTGTATGCATTGAAGTGTTTTGCCGTGATGGATGGCAAAATCGGAAACTTGATTACTCCAGTACTCAGTGACATAATGTGACGCCATTGCGAGACACAGACGAAGTCTGTGGCGCATGAAGGTCATACAGCACGAGCGACCGACCATTTCGTCACCCAGTGATGCAAGCTTTTTCACACACTCCGAAATGTATGAAATGTAGATGAACATACTGAGAGCGAGCAACCTGAAGCAACTGTGTGAATCACCCGGGATGGCAATTAAGCGCATGCCATCCTTTGAACAGTTTGCTGGGACTCAAAAGTTGTGGAAACTCTCCCACAATGAGAAGAAGGCAACGATTAGCGCGGTACCATATATATTTTCACAAGAGAGGAAAAAGTAGGTCTGAAAAGACTCAATCCCGAAAAATCTGTGCTTCGGCTGGATTCGAACTAAAGACCGAAACAACATGCTCAACCGCGGCAACTGATCCACCAACTCAGTTACGAAGGCAGGTCGAAAGCTGAAAAAGTTCACATGTGCACCTAGTGAACAACATCATCATCGTCATCAAAACAGCCATGAGCCTGACCAAAAGGTACTGTAGCTCGGGCCGCCGCTCACCTCAACAGTGACGTGGAATATCCTGAAAGGAGAGAGTACTACGAAGGACAAAAAAGATTGAAGAAAACTAAATGGAAGAACTAGAAATGGTATGGATACAGGTACGCCATTGACTGCGACACACCGCCATCTCGGATAGCGTCCCTAACCAGCGGTTTGAGTGATCACGAGGACCCCATCTAGGCAGGTGATGCTCGCCCACTTTGTTCAATGGAGCAGTCAAGGTCTTCATATTTCGTGACCACGTTGTTGCTTGACCACCACGCGGTTT
>QNGE01001771.1:0-124068 GCA_008508345.1 Paragonimus westermani | reverse complement strand
TATTATTATTATTATTATTATTATTATTATTATTATTTCAAGAGTTTTCCCCCTTATTTTTCACTGCTGCAGTCGACGTGCAGTTGACGAGGCAATCGTCTTCTTGTTGATCGGAATATCAAGGGGGACAAGCGCTATGCATTTATTCAGAGACTGCAGTTTCAACCCTATTTCAGACAGAGTTCGTTAGTATCCCTCCATTCTACTTCCCGTGGAGGAATTGGAATGAGTCACAGTTAAGGAGAGTCACACATTTACGGTGGCAGTTTGTCTACTTCGTTTCACTTTTCCTGGTGTGTGCGGGACCAGTCAGTGGCAAAGCGGTGTCTTGAACTTCACCGAACCTGCAGTTTGTACAGATGAACCTTATGGATGGGGAGGTCAGCTGTTTATATCGGTGTTTTTTGGGATTAGTGTTTTTGAAGTGGTGCCACTTCTGTCACTGGTACGACAGTATGCCGTTTTGTGTGAATATTTTGCACCCCTACCGGCAACGGATGCTCACCGTCACAGTCAGTGTGGTGAATCTCAGATGTTTTGGATATTACAGGTGTGATTGCCAATAGGATCTAGCAGAATGCAACGCAAACCAGTTAGTTTTCAGTGATTCAGATAAAAACAGAAAACAAAGCGGGAAAACAGGAACTATATAACCCAACTGGTTCAGTATGTAACGAATCAGGATGCTATTCGACAACGAATAACAGTGAAGGGCGCCAATAGTGCAAAAGGTAGAGTAGACAATAGTATCGAGATAATTTGAACCAAATTTCGAGTTTCTCACGTGAGTTTCCCCCATCAGAGAGAAAAATTAAGGTAGCGAGTGACGACCGTTATGACTTTGAAGAGGCACCTAGACGGGCTCGCAGGCCAACGACGAGCAAAACACCTGGTGACACGAGTTTACTATGTTTGTGCACTAAGGTGCTATCTCCGAGACGGCTTAAAACGTAACTAAGACTCCTAATTGTCTGACATAGTGCTGTAATGGCGCATGATATCAAAGTATTATAGTATGTCTCACGTACAAAGTCCGAGGTGATTTTGTGAAGTTGGAATAGATCCAGGCAGAAGGAAATGAGTGTTTCAAAAGGTGGAACAGGTACTCGGACAACTAGTCCGAGTTGGAACCCCCTCCCGTCAGCAGTATGAAGACCCCAATTAAAATGGTTGGAAGCAAGTTCCGGCGGCCCACCGAGCGTATTGTGGTGAAAGTGAGGATGGTATTTAGAAGACACTGAATAGTATGACTTTACAACAATAATCGGGGCGTGGCTTACACCATAGACGGGGACACCGGGCTTTTATCCTCCAGCTTCTTATGTTCATTGTGCTATACAGCGGAATGGAACTCAAGAAGTGACGCCGTTTATTGTCGGATGAAGAACTAACCCCGGCTGACCTCTGGATAATTGTCAGTTTCGCGGGAGCATCATGGGCAACAATCCATTGGTGTACATATGCCATAGCCCGCCAAAAACAACACGGAAGAAGGACAAGTTGTTTGATTTTTTCAACAGTTCAAACTCAAGCCACCGCGACTGCCTTCCTCGTCGACTTCAATGCCTAAAGACCGGCGGGACAGTGAAATCTGCATCTACGGGTGCAACCTGACATATGATGCTCTCGTTTCTGTAGGCGGGAGCCCTACTTCGACATATAGACCAGTACACCAAGTGCCGTAGTGGGAAGGCACCGAGCGTGTCTGATCCAGTCAGCCTGGGAGCATTAACACGGTCAATTTATAACTTGATGAGGTTTGGGGTAAAACTGATCACACGGTTGGTGGTTGTAAGCAGAAGGTTCAAGCTTCCAGAAAAGTTGAGTAATTTGCACTGCGAAGAGACGTTACGTGATTTAGATGCACGGCAAGCCACATGCATTTTGGGTTTGTAGCCGAGCTGTGCCACACAGAATGCTTCCGGGGTTCGACGCAGGTGCACCGAAGTGCGGGGAACAATGACTAGGGTGCCTCACGGCAGTAAAGACAGCCGAGTCAGTTCTAGATCAGAAGCGAGTCGCTTGGAAGAGGCTCCAGATTACTTACAGACAGGACAATTACCTAGAGTATAAGAGGGACGGCAGACAAGACACGCAATCAAAGGAAGTGGCAATTTGACTGTGAGGAAAGGTTAGCAACGCATCAAAGACAGGCTCTAAGGCAGACCAGAATTACGTGGGGTTCAAGGTGTGAATACGATTTTCTACAAGCTGTGGCAGAATGATGTAGGTGTAAAATTTGTCATGAAGTATTAGTACGCCATGACTGCGCTTCACTTCTTTGAAGAAGTTCACACCAATGACATCGAGAACGCTCTACAACTATTATTTAAGGACTACTTATAATAGTGGATGTGAGTATTTCTTCAAAATCGGTGGGAGAGAAACTGGCCGTGGTGTGTAGTCGCGTGGCGGACGGGCCAGAGGATGTAAGTTGAGCACCGCTGAGGCCATTATGTAACGTTTTGGTGGGTCCTCTTGATCATTTGCTCAGGTTTGATCAGAAAGATCGAGGCGGTCGCAAATATGAGAAGCAGTTGTGTATCCCTTTACATATGGAGGGGACAGCAAGGAAAACCTACAAATTACCAGCCTCTCGGTTTCAGAAACGCCTATGAGTTGTTTAAGAAAAGGTTTTTTCTAAAGCGCCTTGTAGGTTTCAAGTTGTTCCTAGAGATTTTGAACTGCATCCGGGCTCCTCCTCAAGGTAGAATGCCCTACTTTCATGTATAATGTGTCCAAAGTCAACAGCTGTAAGGAGTGAGGTCCCTCAAAGACACTTCATTGCAGCTACTCATACCAGCGACTGCGTTTAGCCCATATCGCAAATTCTCCATATTTGCAGCCGACGTTGAGCTAATTATCTGTTCCAGTAAAGCGGTCATTTGAGACAGTCTAAGTGAAGCTCATAGCGACGTTGCAACCATAGCGGGACGTGACCAAATGTGAGCAGTTACTACAGACAAAGATAGAGTCCTATCCTGGATATGTAGAGTGTAGGAAAACTCCAGTGAAGATCTGGGGAACATCGGGGGTAAGATATTCGCAGATAAGGATGGTTGTAGGTTCTAAACCTCCACCTAAACCACAGCTGTTGCACCAAACGCATACAGAGCACCGGCTATGCTTAAGAAGACACTAACTTTTCAGGAACCACAGGTTTCACTAATTCTTTTGAAGCCGTAGGTTTGGACGCATTCTGATGTCCATGCCTTGTTAAGAGTAAGCCATTATAAGCTGAAATGAAAGAACTGTCAGAAAGTTGATTATTCGTCACGCCGACCAGTTTGTGGTAGACAAGCGAGTATGCGGTCGACCATCGTCCACTGACAACTTAGAACACCTAATCTGAAGTGCGATCGAGCTGTAATCCCAACTGTAGGTTTTCAGACACTGCATCCTTCCAGTAGTGTCTGGAAATCTGATTAACCATTAGCTACAGCTAAGTCTGAGACCAACAGCAGCACTCAAGAGAAGAAAGAAAAGGAGCGCAAGATGGGCCCAGCCTACTGGGCAGCAACAAAACACGCCAGGCAAAGTACGTGGGTTTTCCAAACACGCCGAACAACACTCAGAAGTGTTGAGCTGATATGATCTTGAGGAATGAAAGACCAGATGCGTCGTCAAGAGAAGATGAAGCATCTGCTGACTGTAATTAGATGCACGGTTGAGAACGGCGAAATTAAGATCGTGTCAAGCCTCAATTGACAGACACATACAGAAACATGCGCAGAGAATGGACAAGCCGGAGACCTGACTTGCAGCCAGGATTGTTGGAGTTGTGCAATCGTTAGTTGTTATATACGTAGAACTGATAGATCAAGCACAACGCTGACCAGCAAATTTGTTCGCAAAACTTAGGAGACTATGAGAATGGGTTTAGACATCCGTATTTATTCCCCCTACAGAGGAAACGCAAACGTGAAATTTTGATTTGAGCCTTTACGGTTCTGAAGGGTTCGTCTTGTTCGATGTCAGGCGGCCATTTGGTAGTCTGAAATGCAGTAAGTGAAAACGAGGTGTAGCAGTGCCCTTGCAAATTGCAATGAATACCAAGAACAGAGTAAGATTGCTAGTCTGTTTTGAATAAAAAAAGAGAATAGCGCCACTTAGAAACGATCTGCATAATTACCACTGACGTCCACCAAAAAGAAGGCTGTTGCAGTGGTTAATGTTTCTGTGAGAAAAAGTCGCTGTCTGCGAGAGGTCAACTGGCATGCCGCCATCAGCTCTCATCATTCGTTAGGACAAAGAACCGTTCTGGTAGGCCTGCCTTGAAAATAAATACGTGAGAATTTAATCACTGCAAAGTTGTCTTCATTCACGTAGACACAGGTCGAGAATTTGAAGTCGAGACTGGTGCGAGACATTTCTGAACCTCGTGACTGGCTTAGTATCCCCGGGCTGGATGCACCCAACAACGGGCTTGTCTTTCGTAGGGCCGGTATACACGGCCCGATTAGCATACCGGAGTAGCGGACTCAAATGAACCTCGTAAAGTGGCCGTTATGCCTTTTGTCTGTGCGAAGAGAAGCGTCTTCGACCACTCTAGGAATGACAGACCCAGATTTTGCTACCACCTTATGGTGGTACGTCAAGAATAAATCAGAGAGCATCCAGATGCCTAGATCTTTCTTCAGATCAATGTTTGTGTTGTCTACTGTGCTGAACGCACTATGAACCGTAGAGATATTGCCAGAATTTCCACCGAGCGACAAATGTGAACATTTGCTGTCTGTTGGTCGTAGGTCCCAGTCGTCCGAAAACTGCTCAATGGCATCAGGACCTATCTGAAATGAAATGGGGCAATTGGCCTCCCAGATTTTCAGGTCACCGGCGTGAGGGGGAGACTGCTGCTGGATATATTTTCAGGAAGGTTGTCAGTGTGTACCAAAAACAAAAAGAGGACTCAGCAGTGACGCTTAAGAAACCCCATGGCAAGTTGGGGAGTGATACAAAATGTGTGATCCGCCTTCAACTTAGAAAGTTCCATATGATAGACAATTCAGCAAGTAGCCTCTCCCCAGCTACCATGAACTTTCAGCACGCGACTGAGGGGCTATGTGAGACATGGTCAAAAGCGCCAGTGAAGCCTAGGAGGACTGCATCTGAGACTGAGCCACTGTCTTTTGTCCCTGCGTGACTGGCCGTGAAGATCAGTGCATTCACTGTACATTACCGGTTAAGAAAGAAGCCGTGCTGGGTGGAGGAGAGAGGGTTGTTCGATAAAAAGTGCCCATGTAGGGCACGCTTTAGTGAGCGCCCCATTATTCTGCATGGTTTAAAACTAGCCGAGGAGTACCCGTCACCCGCTTTGAAGATGAACATGACCGTGGCTTCTCTGTACGCATCGAGGAGGATGCCTTCACGAAGCGTCTGTTTAAACGGCTTACGAAATGAATATGCCAGACTAGATTCTTTGTGAATACTGGGGTGAAATTTGTGAAGACCCACTGCACTGTATAATTGCACCACATATAAAAGGTCTCCAGTATTTATCATAAAAAGCTAATTAGTAGCAAGTTGTTGCCGAAACTTCCGCGGTGGTACAGTGGAGTGCCAGTTCAGCAGTGCTAAGCTATAGTCCACTAACAAGTGCTCCCTAAACAACTGGACTACAACTGCCGATCCAAAGAAGTCTTCTTGTCGAGCGGTCTCAGAGAAAGGCTTAGCACTTTGCAACCGGCAGATATGTCTAAATGAGAAGTCCCTGTTCTCGGCAGCTTTCCATTCACGGAGAATTTGTCCATCCGCCTATTGAGGACGAGTCGTTAAGGGAAGGAACGTGCGCGGCGTTGTACTACCACTAATATAAATACGTAATAATTCGTGGAAGGTGGCCCAGCAGGCCGCTTCCTTCTCCAGCTTTTGGAAGGAGAATTTTCTACATAGGCCTTTCAGTAGACATCGCAGCAGGTAACAAGAAATACGAACCCGGAGAGGTCCCATTGCCCTCAGCATCTGTGCTTGTTAACACATGATTGTTGGTTGGACTTCCGTATAGAAAAACGGCATTCCTGCTCTCTGCCACGAATATAAAAGCCCGAGTGGACATTGAGGGAGCAAAAAATACTGCCGTAGTGTCTGAATGTAGATTCCGGTCTGCCATGCCCGGTTTCTCGGTTCTAGTCCGCTGGTCACTCCTCTCCGTTGCTTGCGGAGTGTGATCGAGTGGCAAGCCGTCCAGTTTGGCTTAGGAAGAGTTAAAGGCCACTGTTTATCCGAACACTGTCTGAGAGCTCAGCAAAGCAGGTAAAGTTATCGTGGGATCAAGTGAATTTTTGGTTGATTTGACGTGCATCCATCTCGCGGGTAGACACTTGTGATATCGCAAGAGAAATAAGATGCCAAGACTGGTTTACCTAGTTCATTTGGTGGGAAGGTTGTGGGCGAGCACCCTCATAAAATCTGCTTTCCCTGAGGGTTTTTTCCGTTTACATTACCGGCTCCTGTATTTGCATATGAGGAGACAGCCGCCTTCACGGAGGTTGCAGGGCTCAGAAGAGAAAGCACAGTACAGTCGTTTGAGAACTGCGGTTTCAAATTCCTCCGAGATAATGTCTGTTGGTGCTTGTCCATCCTACTCCTCATGGAAGCAATGGAGGGAGGTGCAGAGTTAGACGGCCCTACAGTTACAGTCACGTGTCTTTTGTGTTGAAGGGAGCATGATGTTTTGGGTACACAGTACTGCTTTTACTATCATCCAATCTAAAGCTCATCCAGATAAAGGGGAATAAATGAGGGACTTAGTCGCCTTCACCAGTCTTCGCTGGGGCTAGTGCATCCAAAGTGGTGCTGCTTGTGACAGTCAGAGTATTCTATATCCCTTTGTAGGGACGTGTTGCATTCGTAACCACCGAAAGTGCCAGCTGATTCGGTGGGTGTGTTAAAGCAGCTGTCTGCAAACGCTGTTCGGTGACTGTTGTGTTTTATGGAAGGTCGGTGGTTATGGCCCCCGTCTGTACTCAACCTCCTTTCATTGAGCACTTCCCTCTTTACATTCGGAATATTGGTGATAGTTTTTGAGAGCCTTCCTTGCATGGATTGATGCGACCATTCAAATTACGCGCGACAAATCGTCTTTTCCACGGACGTTAATCTCGAGGTATTACTAAAGCTGGATAAGATTGCCTTGTAAACTTTGTTCTCACTCAGTTCGTTCATCCTCATTCCCTGTTTCTGTACCTCTGCTCACGTGTACCCTGATTTCATTTGCGTCTTATCCCCTTGTCATTATGCGACTTGCATTTGGCCGTAATAACTTGGGTTTTCACCCTGGAACTTGTATATTTGGTGGATTCATTATCGATGTTTGCTAGTATTTTCTTTTATTCAGTTTTTAGTAATCTTCTCCTGCCCTAGTACCTCATTGGTAAGGAACTCGCCTTCATTACAGTTTCTTTTTTATCCGAATAGGCTGTTCCGCGGGCTCAGAATTCACAGACGCTAGTTGCATTACTGGCGCGGCCATTCCAAATCCAATCCATCGACAGACGTTGCAAGTAGATTGACGTGGTGTTCGATGACTTCCAGTAGTGCTAGAATTAACGCGAGTAGACATCAGTAGAAACTAGATATATTAGTTAAATAGTTCTCATTACTTCGGAATACTCCCATCACAATGCCCAAGTTATATGACTCTCAGGAAGTTGAAACTATATACTCGATAACAATTAACGGGAATCATTAGAGATTTTTGATGCGCGAGGCACTAATGGGGCAAAAATGTGAATAGCCATTGACAACCAAGAAGTTTGAGTCAAATTCCGAGTTACCCGCGCAGATAAACGAGCGCAAGTAAACGTTAAGGGAGTGAAGGGTTTTCGGAGTATTATAGAGCATATAGAACATAGTCACAGATCCCCGAAAAATTTGACTCACGGTAGTAGAGCTATAAACGACCATGCACTAATAATCCCGATAAAGCATCGCACGAACTCAAAAGTGAGCAGTATGTACAAGAGTAGTTGCGTGGTATATAATTCCTCAGGTAACCGCCGAACTCATGGACCGGCGTATTTAGACTCACCGTATTTGTGGAGGGCGTTGGGTAAAAACGACAAAACTATGGGTAAATATTGTGTGCGAATCTGACGACTTACTGCCATTTTGTTACCAGCATCCCGAGTGACACAAGCTTTGGAAACCACCGCATGGTTGGGTCGGCTTAATAAAAAACCATGGGTTCCGTTGCAGCTGACGGTCTTCTCCAAGTGCGTGGAAGATTGTCTACTTCAGCTCTGAGATTCGACCCGAAATTTCTTATCGTACTGCTCACAGCGCACTTTATGACAGATACAATCACCCACCTCTTTTGCTTCGAGGAAGGGCACGATGGAACGACACATGTGTCCGCATCCATTTGTCAACGGTTTGAGATTGTACCTGGTGTAACGGCGGTTGAAATGCTGGTTGGCATCTCCTCCCACAAATCGGGTGGTTCGACTTGAGTTAGAGGAGGTCATACAGTTGAAAAAGATGTGGTTGCTTACTCGCGTGCTGGAGATATGGGGCAGTTCATCTGAAGGTTGCACAGACTATAAGTACCGACTCTTCACTCTGCTGGCTTGGTTTGTCGAAAGAAGAGGAACACCAACTGATGTTTATTCGTGCAACGACTGATACGTTACAGATGTTAACAAAGAGCTCCAAAGTTTGTGCGAGACGCTGGAGCGGACTGAAGGGAATGCTGGGCTAATAGAATGTGATCTCATGTGGTATTTTACTCCATTATGTGCTAGTCACAGAGGTGTAATCTAGGAGCAGCTTATAAGGTCTGTCTGACATACATTGAACGCCGTTTGCGGAGAGCAAACGTTCAGCGATCAGACTCTGCTGATGGTATCCGTTGGGATAGAACAAAGCTTCAATCATCGTCCAACCATATCGTTGGTGTCTGCTACTGTTGATTCTACCTATTTGTCACCAAATGACTTGTTACATTTCAGAGGCAACGCCTCACTGAAAGTAGGGGAAACCCAAACAGAAACTAAGCCGCACAATGGAAACAAGCTGATTACCTATCGCCGGTATTTGAGAAAACATAGACAGGGAAATATGTTCTCATTGTTTAATCTCAAAAAGTGGCCAAATGAAGATCGCAACTTTCTGAACGGCAGTATCGTGCTAATGACGACCGACGCAACGTAAGGCGCCAATGGCCAATAAACTTGATCGTGCAGTGTATCTTTGGTTTGGGTAGATTAATGCGTACTGTGTGTGTGGAGAACAGAGTGGAGCTTCTGAGCTCTGATGTGCGTTGCCTATGTCTTTTGATTTTATTATGAATGAAGAGCTCAGTGAAGGGAGCAACGTCTCTGTCGCCTCGGAGATGCAGGGTGGGAGTCACGGGGAACGGCTTTTTTCCTTGACACCTTTGACGTCGGTCGACCTAGAGATTGTGGTGGAAGTCATGGAGAGTAGTTTTCATTTTCAGTGGGGTTTCTGGTGTAAAGCAACTATCTTTATCAAATTTGGGTCACCAGCAATGTGATGCATCTATTTACAAGCAGCCAGTCAGTAGTTACAGGCTGAAATTTATCCACAGGCAGTGAATGCTGTCTTTGAAATACCGTTGATATTTGAGTCTGGAATATCATGTGTGATTGTGGACGGAGTATTTAGGAAGTATGAAATGAGCGTATGTTCTCTGGGTAAGTTTTTTAACGCCTAAAAGATTTTTATCGGGGCCGCTGAGGAATTGCGCTAATTTAATAACTAAATAGATAGATAGGAGTTAGCAACGAATAACTGATAAACATGCACCGTGTAAGTTGTAGAGCATTTTTCTTGAACTTGAAATAGGTGCCGACGGTTGATAACTCCGGGTGTTCATGATCATCCAGACGTGTAACTGGAAACCACTGAAATTTGAAGGCGCCGTGTGTAAGTGGATAGGCTGCAGTTGATGACTCCCAAGCGTTCCGCCGGCTAAAGTCGGTGAGATCTGCTTAGCGTATATACTGCTCACCGTAATCGAACGTAAGCTGCTTTGATATTATGAAAACAAAGAAATCGGTGAGTTTGTGCAGGTAAATGACCACCGAGGGGATAGAGTTTCATGTGTTTTCAGAAAAGCAGAGTTTCAACGACAAGTGAAGCATCGTACCGCATGAAGCATTTCTGAGTGGCCCGCTCGACGGTGAGCCCACTGCACCCTACAGTCATAACGCCACGACCTGTGGTTGGACACACTGGCGTTTAAGCTCGACGGTCGGTCTACGTGTTAACCACATAAACTTGTAGACATTGCACTCGCACGTGCCGTCACTGATGTTCACTGTATCCATAAAGTACAGTTACCTCGAACTCGTCTAACCGTTTAAAGTGCAGCAGGGGAGCACGCCAGTAGAGGTGCTTTAAAACAAAATGACTGGCGAACGTTGTCAGCCGATAGATTATATTCTCAGCGTACACGTCTACGCTGACCACCTCCCGGCGGTCGCAACCACAGATGCACTGCATCTCAAATTCCCGCATTAGCCACTCGACGTGGGACGAAATTTTGCTATTGGCCGTAGCTAAGTGATCTCTGGGATGACTGCGCTTCTTTACCCGCCCATTCGCATTCTCCAGACGGTTGTTTGTCCAATTTCCGAAGTGAAGAACATCCGATTGTGTATGGATGGTCCACTTTGGCCATGAGATTCGGGTCTGTTTACTTGATTATTGCAACGTTCCAGTTGAACCTTCAAAATGAATAGACGAAGGTGTTCGCTCAATCTTCTGAGTTGTCGCAAGCAGTCATGTGATGGAACAACTTTGGCTTCAGGAGGAATTCGTCTGAGTGGTGATTAGGAAGTTTATCACATCAACTCACATGTTTCCTTACAGCATCTCGAACATGAAAATAGCATAACATTGTCACACTCAAAGACCACTGGTGCTGCTCGCACTTGGGCGGCCATTTTATTCACCACAAACATTCTGATACGTATGTGGGACCCAGGGATGCGTACTTATCACTGCGTACGTACACGTACATCTCACCTGTAACTAGGAACTGATATAGCTTTGGGCTACAGCGGCGAATGTGAAGTGATAGGGGACCTACTTGTGGCGGTTGGTCCCATGAGTGGCGTCGATGTTTACAACACCAGTAGGAATGACTGGACTAGCTATCCGCGTGCAAAACATACGTGCGTGCACCGATTGTTGTCGTCTCTGATGGTACGCAGTAAGCCGTTTTTCTCCATATAGTGCAGAATTTGTGGCAGATTTTCTGGCATACTAGTGCACACAAACCCATTTACTTACCAATGGCGGTTTCAACCGATGACGGATTTTTAAATACCCATGGTCGTTTTATACTTGCCATAAACATCCGCAACATACTGCCTCAACTCAGCAGTTGGTGTGTTCTACTCGAAAAGATGCCTCGAATCCTTCACTTTACTTTACGTGAGCCGACGAATCGTTGGAGGCGCATTGTACAGCAAGGCAGTTATGTCGTGGTTGTGCTTCAGTGTGAAAGAGCTAACACCCAACCCGGTTTTTCTCCTAATCACGTCGTACTCCACGGTATTCGTTCTTACATCGCTTGTATTTTATACGACCGAACGCCATCTACCACGTACACTCAACGGTACTCACACTCACATGATCATATTTCAAGCGTCCACTGCCTCATTTTTTGCTTGAACCCAGAACAGAACAAAACACTGTAATCTTTCATGTACCTATCTGAGCAACTTTTGAACTAGGTGAAGCTAACAAATTCGCGGCTCTCAAAGACGTCTTTGAAGCCCTGTAAATAATCTATAGCTTAAAACGGAATACAGGATTACATCAGTCAGATATTAATCACACGTGAAAAAATTCTCTACATCATAGCACACTTATACCGTCACAACACTTACCATTGCTAATTTCGATCTCAACGTCAAATAATTGATAAATCTATTCACGGTTGACTAAAACAAATCTGTTGAACTCTCCTGATGTCCTCCGTCATGGAAACCGATGATTTTCAAATCCCAGAACGATACAACGGAAATATCGTCCGGTATTTAATGATTTCTCATTTCGTTGCCGTCTAACGACAGTTTTCACTTTCTGCGGATAATTTCCATCTGGTTACAACAGACGGTACCGATGTCATTTACAGCACGCAGATATTTGGGAAGGATTTTGACGGGTAGTTTATCGTGCGATTAGCGGATGTACGGGGTGATCATTCAGGACAGCACGCTGCATCATGACGAATAGGACAGGTTGTTTAAGTGTGTCTCGCGTCAAAACCAACGAGCTACAAGCAGAGCTAATCCAACCAGTAGAGAAGGCAAGCCGTCGGCAACAACTGCAGTTCTTTATTTTACTAATGGATCATGCCTATTAAATGACCAGTGGAAAATTGATAGACTTTGTACAACAAGTTCTGCTTTTGATTTCGCCTCCAGAGGTAGCGAATTTTCAACATATATCAATTTGGTAGGCGTGCCAGATCGGTTAATGAGCCTCCTGAATATGATCTGTTGCAATGGCACTTTCGCGATTTGAAGCTTAGTTTCATCTTCGCTAGCTGGTGAAGCACATCGGGCCCCGAGAGGCTAACATGTGACAGAAGCTTGACGCTTCCTGGCGGTCAACACAGGCCCTACGACTACACCAGATTTATCGGGCTTCAGATCCACTTTCATCCCTTTCTGTGTCCCGTTGCTTCCGCACGATATTCCATGGAAAAGTTGGTTTCAAGGGCACACTGGTTTAACCTTAGAAGGTTGGCAGTCGAGGACCATCATCAACCACCAAACTTAAAGTTGGAATTGTCACTGGCCAAAACTGATACCGCTTGTAATTTTGTTCATGTAGTCCCTTCTCCTGTTTCTATTCCAGAGATCGATGTGGAGGGAGATGATGGAAACGCCCTGAATGAATAGATTGACAGTGCACTACTGAAGACATCTTCCAAACTCCCATTATACATCTGCCTTCCCTCGAAAATTACAGTTCAGTGTAACTTTGTAGTGGAGCGGAGAGTTGGTGGAACAGTACCTCAAGGCAACTACAGGAAGTCACAGTAGGTGTCCGCAACTAATTCCACTACACTACGTCTGCTGCGTATTGCAAGAAGATTCCCCCCTTCAGTAATGACGGATTTGGTTTTTCCAGCGAGCTAAATGAACGTTGCCACGGTTAGCCCACGATAACCAGGACCGCGTGCGAGCAGAAGGCGTAACGCGCGAGGACGAAGTGGGTATTGATTCAAACAATAGACAAGTAGTTAATATGTACAACGAACATAACAATGAACGTTACAAGAGATCGAAAGGGTAATAGACTCTACATAACTTTCTTCCTAGAGCGTGAGAGAAAAGAAAACGCTCGATAGTTAGAGAATCACACAGTGAATCAATGATGACAATCGCTATAGATTGTCGGCCATCTAACGGGTCGGCCAGAACGGGTGTGTGGTTTGCATGTCTTGGGTTGGGAGGCAGGAAAACGGGTATGGTCACTAGTGTCAAACATGGGTTGGGTAGACTGAGAAAGGTTTTGTGAGTCGGTAGACGGATCTAGGATACGCTGGCTGAAATCATCGGCATTTTTTATGTCTGGCGGACGAGACGGGGACGTTGAATCCTGGTCGACGTAAGCAACTTTTAGTCTGTCAATGCTCACCGAGTGACGTGTTCCGTTTTTGTCAATGACAAAATACTTGTCTTTACGATCAAGCACTCTGAAAGGACCATCATACGGCGGCTGTAGAGGTGTTTTAGGTGAACCAACGCGAATGAAAACAAAAGGACAAGTGCGCAGATCACGATGAATTTGTTCTTGGCGCAGCGTTCTCCGTGGGGGTGAAGGTTGAATATGCCGCATGTGATTCTTAAGACTCGTGACGTAACTCGTGTCGGGACTCAGATGTACCAAGGAATTAGAGAGAAACTCTCCAGGGATACGCAATGTACAACCGTACACGAGTTCTGCTGGGGTGCACCCAACATCTTCCTTGACAGTAGTTCGCAAGCCGAGGAGAATAAGAGGTAGGCGATCAGCCCATTTGTCACCAGTCGATGTTGCCATTAAAGATGATTTTAGTTGACGGTGAAATCTTTCGACCATACCGTTTGACGATGGATGGTACGCAGTGGTCGTTATATGTTCGCAACCAAGAACGCGATTCAAATCACGAAAAAGAGCTGAAGTAAACTGAGATCCACGGTCAGTGGTGATAGTGGCCGGAACGCCAAAATTCGAAATCCACGAATTGACAAAACTGCGTGCGATAGTTTCCGTTGACGTATTGTTCACAGGAACGGCAATGGGCCATCTGGTGAATCGATCCACGCAGGTTAGAAGATGTGTATAACCGTTGGAAGGAGGAAGGGGACCAACGATATCAAGGTGGACGTGTTTAAAGCGTCCATCTGGTAAGGCAAAAGTTCCTGGAGTAGTGATGGTGTGACGATAAACTTTACTACGTTGACATTCCAGGCACTGTTTGGCCCAGTTACGAACATCCTTACGAATGCCGGGCCAAATGTAACGCTCGGTGACTAGCTTCGTTGAGGCGCGTATGCTTGGATGCGACAAAGAATGGAGGCGGCTAAAAACATCAAACCGGTGTGTGAAAGGAACAAACGGCCGCGATATACCGGTAGACATATCACACGTAAGTGAATATTGTGACTGGGCTAAAGGAATATCACGCAGTTTTAGAGAGGGGTTGGCACGAAGTTGGCGGAGTTCTGGGTCATTAACCTGAGATTTCGCGAGGGAGAGAAAATCGATGACACTTGCGGATATTTGACTAACATCCAAACGGGATAAGGCGTCGGCGACAAAATTACTGGAATCGTCTATAAAACGGATGTCAGTTGTGAACTGAGATATAAAGTCCAGGTGTCTTGTTTCTCTCGGAGAGTACCGATCTGGAGGGGAACGAAAGGCAAACACAAGGGGTTTGTGATCAGTGAAGACAATGAAGTTACTACCCTCCAGAAGATGTCGAAAGTGTTTAATGGCAAGGTAAATAGTCAGCAACTCACGACCGAAGGTACTGTGGCGCGTTTGCTCTGGATGGAGTTTTCGGGAGAAAAAGGACAAGGGCTGGATCTCACCATTCACGTTCTGTTGTAAAACTGCGCCAACAGCCGATTGAGATGCGTCCGTCTTCAGAATCAGCGGCTAGCGTTCATACTTTCTTAAATGCGTTAATGTGGTTGCTTTGGACAAAGCTTCTTTGGCTGCGAGATACGCACTAATAGCTTCCGGAGACAGAACGAAGTGTTTAGAATCGGCTTTCAAAATGTCCGTGAGGGGTTTCAGAAGTTCCGAACGTCGGGGGATGGAACGACAATAATAATTGACATTACCTAGGACACTGATAGCTCTCATATACTTGGTCAGCCAGCTCTGCAAGTTTATTGAGTGGTGTGTCCTTATCAAGTACAGACAATACTTTTCGAATATCGTCTGGTAGATTTTTGTGCCACAACTCACGTGGAATTGGTTCGTTTACCGTATGTTTGCTCTGAAGCTGTGTCATGTGACGGAGGAGTTGTGAAGGAGTTCTGTCACCTAACTCTATTCCTGCCAGAAGTTTGCGCAGGTTCTGCTCGTCGGTTGCTGCAGTTCGTCCGATGATTGCGGCCTTTAGAGTGTCGTACGGGCTAACGCTGGGTCGAGTGTAGGTAAGGTCGGCGACCTCGGTAGCGACCTGCTCGAGGAGGTTGGCAACTATGAAATTATACATGGACTTTTGCGAAAGTATTCTTCTAGAATCAAAGATAGCATCGACTTGAGCAATCCAAAGCCTAGGATTGCGACTACCGAACTTAGGGAGTTTGACATAAACTGCATTCTCCAAGGCGGTGGGATCTGGTTCAGAATCGGTCATGTTCAGGGAAAGAAAGAAAACACTCAATGAAGAAATCGATCAAATGGAGAAAAGAAAATTTTGGGGGATGTTTGGAAAATGTAGAAAAATAAATGAATAAACAAATAAACTCGGGCTCAACAAATATGTAGTGGAGCGGAGAGTTGGGGGAACAGTACCTCAAGGCAACTACAGGAAGTCACAGTAGGTGTCCGCAACTAATTCCACTACACTACGTCTGCTGCGTATTGCAAGAAGATTCCCCCCTTCAGTAATGACGGATTTGGTTTTTCCAGCGAGCTAAATGAACGTTGCCACGGTTAGCCCACGATAACCAGGACCGCGTGCGAGCAGAAGGCGTAACGCGCGAGGACGAAGTGGGTATTGATTCAAACAATAGACAAGTAGTTAATATGTACAATGAACTTAACAATGAACGTTACAAGAGATCGAAAGGGTAACAGGCTCCGCTCCTTTTCTGTGTAGCACGTGCTGTTGGAGGTAATAGGTCGATACAGGCTGTTTGCTGAGGCCTTTGTTCTCATTGCGTTCGATGGTAGCGTTGTTGTGACAAGCGCGACTTGCGACGGTTGTCTTGTGTGGTTACCATTCTGAAGGTTCCTCCCATAGAGGACTGGGACGTTTGTGTATAGAATTGTGCCTATTCTCCACAATAATTAAACAAGGAAAACTGATTACGGGACAACGACGTTTATTGCAAGGAGACCGGGTGAGCCAGCTGTAAGCAAAACACAACAGAATCAAAGCGCGACAGACCAGTAGCTAGAGACCGGAAAGTTCAAGTATAATTGTGACCTTGGACGGTCGAACAAACGAGAAAACACAGACATGCAACCAAACAATGTCACTAGTGTCAACAGTGAAGAAAATAGCAAAATAGTTAGAATACATGGCAAACCAATAGTGTGTCTACACTTTTTACGTTCCAGCTCTTGATCATTCGACCATAGCCGTCTTGTGCTTTTACATGGTGGATATTTTAGTAATATTGTGGTCGACCTATTCGCAATATTTAAAAAAGATTTTGGTTATCGCCCGACAGTACAATGTGGCTGATTTATTAATACACGATTTGTCCACAGGTATTAATGGAAAATGGCTTGATACCAACGTCTGTGCACGATGGTTATTTGGGTAGGCTTGCTGGTGGTATGGTGAAAAATACTTCAAGAATAGATTTTGCCGATTTAGCGATATATATCTATAGATAAATAAATGCTGATTTGAAAATCGGCAGATGTTAACATGTTAACATTGTACACGGTTCTTTGTGGCCCTTAGTGGGCATGCTTATATCACATGGTCCTTAATGGGGTTATTCTGAGCTTCCAGTGCGTTCACCTAATGATCATGCAGACGCAATATATATCTGTCGCATATGCATTAAATTTCTGAAGTTTCTTTTATACTGTACAAGGCACTGGATATAGCCCCTAAACTTTACCATGGTAAATATTGTTCCAGGTCGTACACAGTGAGCTGGTACTCGTTACAGTAAACACACTAGTGTTTAACTTCGTGATGAAATATACGCCCTATGTACTTCAATACGCCCAGATGCCACAATCATTCAAATATAGCCAACGTCCACCAAGACAGCACTGTGCACTTTGAGTCTGCCTTTTTTTACTATAGTAAGAACTATTCAATTTTTATAAACATTAAATAGTTCTTACCGTAGATTCCAGGAGTTTTCAGGTTGAAACAACATTCATCCTCACCAGGGCAGTTTGACTGAATGTTACTAAGTTAGGTTGAAGACCACTCAAATCTGAATCCAGATGTTGGACTTCTATAAACCGCCCACTTAGCTTCTTTGAAAACGGCACTACACTCATGTTTCTCCCGTGTTTTACATCGCCAGTAGTACGTACTAATAATATACAAAGTCGATTACCATGGGCTGTTCGAAACACGAATAACACCTTTAGCTTCTCGAAAGGCAATCGGCAAGGATGCGCGGAGTTGGGTAGTTCCCTGGTGAAGATATGTGATGTCGAAACATACGTTTTGACGCCGTATTATTGAACGTGAGCTGATAGGTTCCCGGGAGTTGTTTCAGCAGCGTCGTATACTGATTGGCTTTCTGTAGAGCGGTTTGAAATCTGATCGATTTGATGTTAGTAGCTTTCACTTGAACACACATGGTAGTGACGGTGTCTACGAGGTCTCAGCAGGTGAGCTCAACAACCAGGCCATAATCCGTAATAACATTAACGCTGATAATCGGGTGTTGAAAATTGGCAATGTTCAAGATAGAAGAGAAACGTTGACGCAATCCAAGGTCGATTGCCAGGAGATGTTGGTCGTAAATAGCGATTGCGCAGTTGGTCGCCTGTGGGGTGCACTCCGCAGGTTTGAGTTTGGATTTAGTTTTTACCTGGAATCATGACGCTGACTTCTATACCGGTGTCGATAAGGAAGCCAAGTCCGGTGGGGTTATCGTGGGTATAAAACAGGCCACTTTTGATCTGGCCAGCTGAAAATGTCACCATGATTGGCTGGCTAAGTCGCCTATTTTACTTGTATTGTTCTTAGAAAGCAGACTGGTGTACGCACGTGCCTGCGTGCATTTACGGGCATTTTCGCGGAAACTCTGGTGACAGTAACAAATGTTAGCTGCTTGAGCTTTAGATGTGAGAGGTCGCGAAAGAAAAAGGGGTTAGACAGCACGAGAAGTTACAGCCTTTCCTATGACATCCAGCTAGGTTATTCATGGTGAGTTTTAGCTCGGACACTTGATCCTGGAGTTTGTCAAGTATGCACTTTGTGAGTCAGCGCGGGACGAAGAATCATGCGCGTGGTTAAGGAAACACTCTAAAGAACACTGAGCCGTCCTCTCAACTTTTTAATGGAGGTGTCGGGTTATGTACTGAAAAACTGACCAAAGTGTTGAGCTGGGGGGACCATTTAGTTCATATTTGCCTCAGGATGAGGTCACCTATGCTGTTATTACTGACCAAGGAACTCATATGGCGAAGCAGCTGAGAGATGATATGGTCGTTCAACTCGACGCTGGCCAGTAACTGTTGGAGCTTGGTCTAGTCTGACGCCGCGGTACGGTTTAAAACTGTTGCCGTGAGTTAATCATTCAGAGACTCGTTTGGTATGGGGTCAAGTATATCAACTGATTCTGAAGGGATGCCAGTGGTTAAATGTGTAGTCATATAAGAGGATATGTTGGTTCGTGAAATAATATTGCGTGGTCGAAAAAATGCCCCCACTTGAGTGAACGAAACAAGAAGATTTGAAATTCTAATTGCAGGTAATCTGAGACTTATAGCATTTTTGAAAAAATGAACTAGTGTCACAACCGGGAATCTTTGTAAAATACCGGGAATTGTGGGTTTATCGGAAAACGGATCAAAAACGATATATATGTATTGTAGAAAACAAGTGAAATTCGGGATCACCAGCCCATCTAGTGAATCTAAACGCTACACAAAGATTAGGTATAAAAGCAAAGCCAAAATTGAGCGAAAGTAAAAAACACCGGCCCACAGTAAGTTGTGATGATGCAATGGCTCAGAATTTCACCACACGGAATGAGGGTATCCAGTGGACAAGATCCTTCTTGTTGTTCCGAAGGAATTTCGATTTCACAACAGAGGTAATTATGACGGCAGATAATCTCAGAGGTGTGCCTGAATGGAAGGTGGATTTCAATAGTCCTCAACTGTCAATAGACAAGCAACCAAACGACACGGAGCAAAGGAAGGAGGTAGGGTTTGCGATCTTGAAGAAGAAGCGTATTATCAATTCGTGTGACTTGAACGTTGAGTGTGTATGGAAACTTAGGAGGGGTAAAAGGTGCAAAAAGCAATGAACATTATGAAGTATAAAATACCGTACAACACAGTAAATTAAAGAGTGCAATAATATGATAGGTCAGTCATACTGGTCCAATATGCGCTAAGGTTTATTATATTATAATATGATTCGGTCTTTCAGCGACGTTTTTACATAAAATATAAAGCTCTTTTTCACGGTTATCAACAGCCTCCTCTAAAGTTCACGTTCTTTCAGGGTCTTTCAAGGGTAGTCGAAAGGAAGACAACCACTAAAATGGTGGTTCACTTACAATCCTCTTGAGCAATACGCGTGTGTAGTGGACAAATAAGTTTGCGGTCGATCGTCGTCCACTGGGAATTTTAAGTAATTTTTCTAAGAAACAGCCGAACTGTAGTTCCAACAGGCATCAAACTAAAGGGATGCATTAGAGTTTGGAAGCGAACTGTGAAGTTCAATTATGATAAGTAATCAGCTTTAGCCTACTCTGACACCTACAGAAGCAACCCAGAGATGAAAGAAGAGAAGAGCAACATAGGATCCAGCTCACTTGGCTGTGACCTAATACGCACAAGTCTACACGTGCATGTAGCCCTCGATTGCATTGAAGAACGCCCAGAAAGGTCTTGATGAAACTACCTTGACTAACAAAATAATAAATGAGTCGTTAGGAAACCGGCACGCATTCACTGCGTGCAACTGGTTGCACGATTGGAGAAAGTGACAATGAGTTCGTATCAGGCCTCCTCAAGCAAACGTACACAGAATCAGGCAAACAGAACAGGTAAGTGAAAAAAACGGTAACAATCTAGATCCTTACAGAAGTCAAACGATCGTTGGTCACTACACATGGTCCACGAGTGAACGCAGTGATCGACAAATGAACCTTGTTCCGAACAGTGTGATTTGATTGCACATTATCTGACAAAAAACAACAGGACCATAGTGCTTTTATCGAAATTGGCTGAATGAGAGTTCTGTGAAATGAAGTTGAACATATGTCAATCAAATCGGTCATTGCCTACTAGTACGTAAGTTAGCGATGAAATCAATTAAGCAATTGTTTTACAACCCGTTGTCGACCAATGAGGCCGGTGCGTTTTTGAGTGCTACTGAGTGGATGTGGGCCTTGTAGTGGATCAGACAGCAATATGCGGCTAAAGTACAATCCTGGATCAGAAAGTGATGAAACTTAAAACTTATCCGCGGTGGTTCGCAACAGTACACGTGTTTATAACTCCGCCAGACCAAATGAAGGGACACTCAATAGATTTGATCCGGCCTGGTACTTCAAAAGATTTCGGGTGCGCGGTTTGGACAGTCGTGGAGATAGATAAGTCAGGAACTAAAGTGAGGTGGATGGTAAACTTCCTTAGCCCTGAACTTCGCAAAAGTTGGCGAAGAGTTCACACGGGGCAGTGAAAGAACAAACGACTAGCAATCTTTGAGGAAAGTGTACGTTTTGGTCTATACGTTTTAAGCATCACTTGCACGTATACTCAGGAGAAGTAAAACGTACAAAAATACGATAACTGCAACCAGCGGTTGGTTGACCCTGACAGTTTCATGACACCCCAGGGCCAACCACCTTCTATTTTCTAATTGTCATTGGAAATATACGGCTTGTTTTGAAATCCCACAGTATCATGGAGCAAATAGCTTCTTTGGCGACCCTTCTACAACGTTCCATTTCAAAAACGGTGTGTTCCCAGATGTCCATTAATCAGGTGTCGGCAAGCAGCGCACCACTTTATCTATTGAAGCCAAAATATATATTTGGCTGGTTATTGATATGTGGCGATCAGAACGGAGAATCTCTGAATTTTCACAAGAAAGGAAATGGCATAAGCGCCTATGCTGATAGTTGCCTCATCTGGGACTTTGAGATTCTACAGTAAGGTTGCCACAAGAATAAATCAATCTAATAGGTTGTTACGTGCAATCTGCATTTGCGCTAACAAAGACAGTTACTGAAAAATAAAACCCGGTGTAGACCATGTGGGATTTCTTTTTCGGCCCGAATTTAACTCAGTAAAGACAGCAACCAAATTGATAAAGTTCAAACGCGTTGTGTTTGCTGTTTTTTAATGATTTATCTATGTTAAACAGTTAATTGGCTGGGATAAATAGAAAATTAACACTTAAAGGTAGCGTCTCAAATTATAACTAGCAAAACCAGATTTGAGTGGGGAAAAGAAAGAATTACAATGGTGTTGGCAGTAAAGGAGGTCTTTGGCTGTGCCTTTCAAGGTTTGTTGGACATTTGCAGCATACTGCTGGGGCGTAATAAACTTTTGAAGAAGATATTTAGTGGTATCATGAATATTTATTCTTAGGATATTATACAATAAACAGCAAAACTCAAGCAGAGAAAGAAGAAGGCGATGAACTGGTCCATGCCGACTATAATATACGCGACTTTGCGCCAGGTAAACGTGAGTAAAACAACTGAATATGTTGAACAAAACGGAAAATTATATTACTAAAACTACCTGCCAATAGGCATCGACTTATGAGTACCACGCACGTGCAATTCAACCATATCTAGGGTTAAGCAAATGACTCAGCAGTCAGCAGAAGTGATTCACGGAACCATCGGCCTGGTCTGGTTCGCTGAAAGGCATCAAACCAATAGCCGAAGTTGAGTATGATGTTTATTTTCAAAATATCCTGAACCATAAGTCTTTATAATCATGACTGTACTTCTTAAATTGTTAGTGACATCGAAACTCAGACGGAACACGCGTGGGGTTTGCAAAAACTAGAACCGAGAATACTAAGAAACTGTCCAAGCCATAAGCAGATTAGATGGAGTGCATAAACCATGATGAGCCCCCCAGTACGTCTCAAATATATCGGTTAGTAAGATATTTGCATGTGGTATATGCTACGCATGACGAGGATTCTGAATCACTGTCGGTGTGGATAAAGTGAGTGGCGGAATTAAGTTTGGCCACTAGCAGCAACTGTCGCTGTGATCACGCAGGTTACAAAGTTCTTTGTATAAAGGTTACACTGGCTTTTTAGTTAATTGCTGAAGAAGAACTGGGAATGAAAAAGGAGTGAATAATGCGTGATACACTGTTGACGTAATATATGGCTTAAAGACGGGGACTGAACAGGTGGCATACGTACTTCACACTGCTTCACATTAGCACCGTACCTGTCTTCTGCATCTCACCAGCATTTATCCAGAAGGCTCACTAAGGAGATTTACTTGAAATTATCCGGGATGATTCCAAGGTGCCCTTTGTTATCCTTTGCTGGACACTAAGACGAAGCGTAAGAACTATGACCATATGGCATTTGGCATTGTTGTTCCCAGTGTAAACCCACGATATTTATTTTTGGGCGTTCAGACAGTAGAATGAAATTTTGGGAAGAGTCAGCAGTAACCCAGGGTCGACGTTCAACTTTACCTAAAAGTGGACCGCGAAAATCGTGTATGTATACATATTTTCTTTGATATCTATATGTCGAAAAATGGTTGTGAGCATCCACCTCATCAATTTATACGTGAAAAGATGTGTGTCTAACCAACGGGGAATTCTAAGAGGCACACAGTTTCGAACTAGATGTAGTTAAATGTTTCTCATTATTAATAAAGGTCTCACATGTGGCAATAACGTGGTATCTGACTGGCATGAAACACATTAATATACTTTGCTACAAGTTTCTGCATGAGTGCTTGACCAGCAGTTGAGCTTGATGACATACTTGCAATGTTTTGTACAACTGAGTAAGGGAGAGAATGGAGGTGGGTGAAAACAGTTCTCTACTAACTGAACGCAGTTGGTCTAGCTTTTCTTATGTATAAGTCGCATGTGATTGCAGAGCTTTTGGTAATGGCTTACGGTATCTGTGGGACGGAGAACTATTAAGTAACTGATATGGTTCCTTGTGACCTGTGGACCAACGATATTTTTTAGCAAATGATTGCCATCTTGTCCCGACAGAAGATTTGCAGCTTAGTTACAGAAGTCTTCAATAATTAGAGCGCCAAAGTCTAACTTAGAGCTACAAACCATGTTTATCGTTTCTGTTGTGAGAATCTGGTCAGAAAAGGTTTGAAAGACAGCTGAATCAGTAAGCCTGACATTAGCGCTGCCGAAAGTGCTTAACAACGTTATAAATTGACAACAACTGCCACCTGCAGGTTCAACAACGGTTGTAAGAAAAGCCAGGATTGAGAGTAGTAAATGAAAGAGAGTGGGTTTTACCACTCAAATTCTGTTTTAAGGGGTACTGCTTGAATGGTAGTATACAACAGATTTTAAGCCGGACTCAGATGGTCTACTTGAGATTAACCAATGTTACTTCCAGAAAGACGATGTTAGAACCTTATGTGAGGGATCGCAAACGTTTTGAATAGCACAAAAAATGCCGCCTCACTCGTGTGGGGGATTGGGGGAATGAGCAGTCTTCACTGGTAGTGAATTTCGGTGGTAGAGGTCTAAGAGCAGCTCGGGCCATTTGTGAAACCTATGCATAGAATATACTATGCAGGTCTGATTACCGCAACTTATCGAGTAGTGTCTAAGTGTTCGTAAGCATGAAGCATACTGTAGTGACAACGCTCTCATTACTGCAACTACACACATGGCTCAACATACTTCGTAAGGCCCAAGCTGTACTGTGAGATTCAAAAAACAAGATAATGTACCTTTGAATTCTAAGCATGTTGAATAGTGCCATAGCTGTATTTTCCGATTTTATAGTTGTTTGCTGTTAGGCACCACTAGGTACATCGTGAAAAAATAGTTCTTCTGTCTAAGCGGTGTGAGGAAGGTTTGGTGAGGGAAGAGGTGTTTGTGGAAGGTTTTCATTTTATCTGTAAACACCAGTGGTCCTCAGCATTACTTACTATGGCGGAATCGGTAGAATACTAGAACGTTAGCTGCGCTGAAAGGCAAATGGATGTAATTATCAAGAGGTACGACGGAATTCGCTGTTTTGAAAACAGGATGATGTAAACATGTTACCTCTTGTTTGCCATGATGAATGTGACAAAAATTGAGTTACGGAGACTGTGGAACTAACTTTGATCGGAGTTGTTTACCGAGGTCTGACTGAATGTGCTCATTGGGATCTTGCTATGTACACCTCACTAGTAACACTAGCAAACAAGTTCCATTGTTTCACGCTGACAACATGTTCGAATGTAGTTAAACTAGTCACAACAAAGACAGGGTTTTCATGTTTTTGACGGTTTATACGTAATGAGCTTTTCCCCACATATTAATTTACGCGATTCCGTGTGGCACGATAACTTTTGGTCAGCAAGATAAATGAGTTTGTGATACCCAAACAATAGTCTGTAAATAATTTGGCTTAGTTTGCTACCATCATCACTCACCCTCAGTTACAAGTGAGGAAAATGCGTCTGTTAAATACAATAAACAAGTGACACCTTGAGAGATTAGTCACCACAGTCGTTCTTAGGATATTCCGTTGTGATTAGTTTCGGATGTTTGTTAAGTATGAGGAAGTAGGGTGTACAGCCGTTCCCTGCCCAAACGTTTATCAGGCTATAATATCAGCAGATTTACTAGTTATGTAAGTAGAACAGTATGATTCACGCGCTAATCGTAGATCTTGTGGTGTATGACTGACGTTCTCTTGGTTGAAAAATTTTACTTCCGCATGCAAATTTTTAGCCAAAGAAGTACAGAAACCAGGCAAAGTATATTACTTGTCTTCGTTAGTTTGCATGTATGTAAAAGGTAACATCCTCCGAATAATCTAAAAATATTACAACGCAAGCGCTTGATAACTTTCTAAACCTCACCCGGTAGTTTGCTTTGTCGCAATGCATTCGGGGTAAATCCCCAACGAATAGAGTGTTCGATATACCCGTTCTCTCAGGTACAGCTGCGCATCTAAAGATAGAAGAGTCGAATGCGTTTCAGAGCTCGTTTGCACAAGTCTAATCATTTGGATTGAGACCCACTTTTTGAATTTAGCAAACCATTACACGGGGGTGCACCAAAGAATGAAATTAACTTACGCTTTGTAAATAAAAGACTGAGGTCAGGGCTATCAAACCCAGGAGATATGAAACGTTCTTCTGTCGTAGAAGGACCGTATTGAGTGTTACTCCTTGTAGCCACCAGAAAGCTTAGGAAGGGGCGATCAATTGAGAATGTTCAGTGTGCGGTAAGCAACTCCAGCACATGGACAGTTGGGAAAAATGTAAAATTACCGATTACATAACTAACAGACGAGGGAACAAACACCAGCTTTATGTCATACTCTGGTTGGCGTACGGTCTACATTTGATGTATACAAGTGAACTAATGATCAAAAGAAGACCCAAAAAGAAAATTCTTTTTGGGCGCTCGCTCACTTATGCCACACAATTAACAGGCCTGTTAACTTGGACAAACCTCACACTTTTTTCGCTCGAACAAAAAATAAGATGGATAGTGTTGAGAAGGCTAATTGAATAATTTTGCGTTAGGTGGATTACAAGGAACAAGGTCGTGTTGATTCATAGTACAGAAAACAAATGGCAATAGTTACGATGACATAATAAACAAATTGAAATCAGTGAGTAGTTTGTCCCTAATAGATCAATGTCCAATTACTGTTCTGTTTGGTGCAGTCTCTTATGATTTTAACTTTTGATTGAGTTCAATGTGTTTTAAGCTAATCTAACAAACGCGAGTCGAAGACATGTCTGGTGTTCAACACTGGTCAATCTTATATTGCTTCCTGGACTGCGGTTAAGATCACTGTAAACTGAAGTCATAAAGTGCATATATACTGTGCGTAGCCGAAACGAATTTTAGTAGTAGAAGATGTAGCCACACGACAAAAAAATTCTCTTGCTACCGACAAACCTCGCTTTTTACAAATCGCAGTTGAGCTAGTTTGTAACCGGTTTCCTTCAAAACAGCTTTGATCAGGTAAAATGCAGTTATAGAAGTACACTGCACAGCCTTAAATAACATTCCTGTCAAAAATAAGCGACGGCTGTTTTTAATAAAACATTTGATAAAGACGAATTTCACTTATTAAGCGAAGCCCCTAGTAAAATTGACGATACTTCCCGAATAAAGTCAAATCTGACTTCCAGGGTGCAAATAGTACAAACCAGAATCATATCTTTGTGCAAACTGTCGTGAATGATACTGCGCACAGTTTGTCTTGATGAACTGGTATACCCAAAAAAGTGGCTCTTAATTGAAAAGAAAAGGCGTACTAATCGCAAAGGCAGTCAAATGAACCGCTTCTAAATGTCGCTAATAAGGGGAATATATTGGAACAAAAACAAGACCTACAGGATATATTCCACGGTTCGTCCCATTTTTGCCTAAACATTTTGCGTCATATTTTTCTGATGAAGGTTGATCGTGCAACACAAATTCCTTAAATTACTGACTTCCTTTTTTAACGCTCTGTTCTTTAGATAATGGCGAGCGCTACAAAACGGGAAAGATTTCATTAAACATTAAAATTTTTCTCATGGGTATAGAGGCAACAAAGTCTGACGGTCATGGTTGTTCGAGAAAATCGATGGGGAAGAAATTCAAGTTTACCAGACTCTCACAACTGTCGTTACCTCAGTTTTTTTCAAAACCCATTTCTGTTCGCGATGAAAGCCCGAAAAACTCCAAATCGGTATCTGATAATACCAGGGAATCAACGTAAGTACGGTGTTGTCTTAGTGCACTATGAACACTTTCTATGTTGTCTTATGTTTTGAAAGAAAATACCCTGTTACACCCTAAATGGGTACATTAAAAATTCGGAAAAATTTAAGCCTCTTATAGGTTGTAAGATACGGTATGATTGAAATGCCCCATTTGTATGCAAAGTAAAATAATGGGGGAGGGTAAAAATTTCAACACAGAACCTTGAACGGCTCCTCACTAGGAAACGATTGTAAACGGGCTATATCAAGCAGTGATGTTTACGATAACACCAACACACTCCCTGGATCTTACACATTCAGAAAAATTAGTTATCATCGTCTCGTAACAGCCACGTAGATAGATGTTTGATAGATGTTGAAAACTGCAGAATATGAAAGAGCATACGGCGAGTGTGATGCATCTGTGTAGTTGTAGGGTACGGTAACTATAAGCTAGGCGTCCGATCATTATGCAAGTAATGGCTTGGTGATGCTTTCAAAACAAACTTTGCCGCATTCCCTCCGGACTACGACACGAAGATGGTCGACAAAATTCGCGCCAACAAGTTCAGTTTGACACTATTTCTTCTAAGGTTTCCTTCCACGAACCAAATAGATAAGTGAGAATTGCATTGCAACGGAGGGATCCAGTCGACAACGGTTAATTGATCGGTAGCTACTGTAACTAAACTGCTTTATTCACTACCGGTTGAGAGCTAAAGTCTATCGTTAAAGTCCTGTATAAGCTGTTACTTGGTAGCACTTGACTTTTGAGTCGTCGAGTTTTGGCTGTTAAACTACAGAACATATTGTGGCAATGATATATGGGGCCTTTTCTTGAAATGAGAGAATATTTTAAAAGCACACTACCAGGGGACACGTTAGCAGCGTCTATAAAATTATCGTAAAACGTGGCTTAGGTACTGACGTGAACACAGTGTGAGATGTTGCCATGATAGCTCGGAAAGTAAACGCTGACAAAAATTGTTGGGCTTTGATTCAATAGAAGGTTTCTACAATTCTCAGATTTAAAGCGGCCTAGATTCAAGCGCGTGTCTTAAGTATTTAATTTTACTGCTGACAATGTTCTCTCATCCCACATGCTATGGAAATCCTAACCAAATTTCATACGAAAAATACCCATTTCGTTTTTGCCTGGAAATGGAGCACCGTCTGCACTCCATCCAGTATCTAGCCATTGCCAAACTACTGGATGGAGAAGTAACTAACCTGTACTGTGCTAACGAAAGTTATCTCGATTCAGTGACCTACAAAAGGCTCGGATGTTAGACGTTATCTGCCGTTTGGTCAACTGTTCTAGAATGTTTATTCTGGCTTTAAATTGTAAAATTTGACCGAAAATTGTAGCAGTAAATGGAACTTACTTGTCGTGAAATTAACCCTCTTCAATGCATTCGCAAGCTGCCTTAAGAAACAACGAGTTTAGAGTTATAATTTCAGTAAAAATACTGAAATTCGACTCAAACATTGTTCAATTGTGACAACTGTAATCTCCACTTAGACCAAAATCGTCAACAGAAAAAATGTATTTTTATCACAGCTCTAAACTCGCCAAAATTAATTCACTCCGGGAACATAGAAATCACTTCTTTTTGTCCAACTCCATCCTCAAGCCAAATTTTTCACAATTGGATCCACTTCAACTAAAATTAAACTTCTGGCTATCTGTGAATTTTAGGAAATTACTATGAGAGACGCCGGAGTGATGTGAGGTATATTGTAATATAGGTTTACTCACAGAGTTCTACACTTGCAGATTTTTTTCCTGGGCACATTCAAACTTTATTCAAGAAAAACACTCAGTTTCCGTTTGTTCTTGTTTAACTTTTAGACTTTCTTTGAAAATCGATCATCTCTGCACACATGACAAAACCTTGATCACGAAACTTTCGCAGCCACTGAAGACTACGCACGTCTATCCCGTGAGCGGCTTTGTTGCATCTGGGGACCGGTCTCCAACATCTAGATTTTCTCTACCCAGATGCCAACGCCTGAGACTTAATTCAAGTGCACAACCATTTACTAGAAAACAAGAACGCATGGCTTTTCACAGTTTCCTTGATATAAAGGAATCATCGGGAGAACAAAAGACAATGCATCCATCTGAGCAAGACCCCATCTGCTCGTCTTCTAGCTCCGATCACCCAGAGTACACTTCACCAATTTCAGCTGCACAATCAAGTGATGTACAGCTAGTGAACATGAAACATAAAGGCTCAGCTGCAACAAGTGTCTCGAATTCATCGGATGCCTGTATATCGACTGCAGTGGGTTCTATGCCATACTGGAGTGCTCCGAAAAAGCGAGGCAGAATAGTCGTTTGTGTACGAAAGCGCCCTAGGAACGAAAAAGGTGATTAACCGCTTCAAAGACGATGTAATAACCAACAGTATGCATAATGTATAGTTAGCTCATTCAAAGAGCATTTGATTACCCATTGCAGTAAGTATTACGTTCACATATAAATATACCATACTTAACAATGTAGACCATGTGGCAGATGCCCGATAGGAGACAATTAACATCTGTATACACAGGACCCCGAAGAGTTTTGTCTGAGCACTGCTAACAAAAGAGTGACGGGGGATGCAAGAAAAGAACTGTCATACCTCGAGAAAAATTTCTTACTACACAGGACGCTGTGCTTACTTAGAATGTGTTTTACCTGACGAGTGTATGTCATCTTTATAACCATTGACTTAATGTTCATCGTTATTATCCTCTGCATGCTTAACGACCACACCTCAACACTGGGTAACCGTGCTTGGATGCAACTTCTACTAGGGTATCATGACTCGTTGCCAGTAATATCCGTACTCTTCGTTTTGAATTGAAGAGGTTTTTTGACAAGGCTGCCCGATGAACATTCTGGGTTTGCCTCTGTTAAGGATAGCTTCAATAAATTGAAGCATTTTGTCAAAATCTTTGAATACTCACTCCGGGTACAAAGCGCGTATTGTTGCACTCTTTGTACGCAATTTTTGGGTTCAAGTAGCATTCTGTATGGATTCTGATCCTACTCACTTTAGCTGAAATACTGGGTGAAAAAACTAAGGGGTTTAGAAGATTTTCTGTCGAAATATCTGTTATTTAGTGCACTGACTAGAGTTGAGCATGTAGACGGCGTTTCTTTATCTGGTACCTCTGCAGTCAGCAGATACGTCGTACCAAACCGTTTAAGTAGTGGGGCTGAACTGTATTATGTGCAGTTTCATTCTAAACAGTGTTTTGTTATCAATTACAACGAGGATTTAGAGTGTGTGTGCACTAGACAGTGCCTCATGGATCAGGAATTTCCTCAACCTGCATAAAAGTTCGCGGTAGTTGATCAGTATTGTCCCCATCAGTTAGTCTGCTTCACGTGAGTTGACAGTATGGATACTGTTAACTTTCTTTCACACACACTTGAAAGTTCTCCAAGTTTACCGTCGACGTACTGGTAATGCATACTTTAGGCTAGTTGAAACAAGTACTCCGCAAGAGGATGCGTAATCTGATACACTGTGCGTTGTTCAGTGCAGCTTTTAACATTTTAAAGTAAAATCACATTTGACGGGGGACTACGTGATCCACCTGAACATTCCGCTGAAAAAGTTATGGAATTTCCGCCTTCCCGATTTAAGAGTGCACGGCCATTCGTATCACCAGTTGCAAGCGCCCCGGGACTTGACAATATGTCGCGGTTGATGAAAAGCATACATCCGTAACCTTATCGACGCTTACAGTTCTTCATAGATTTCAACCGGTTGTGATATCTCTTCATCATCATATATCTGTACTTGTCACTTTGTCTCTTTTTACTACTGTTAGGTTCAGTAGCAACCCGAAACCTGCTACCAGACCTTGGAACTTACATGATGCCAGATGGAAGCTGTCACCCAAACAGCAACTAGACCTATAGGGTTGTGTGTAGTAGGATTCTGTGAGTACGGGTACTTGAGTTCTGGCGCACAACCGTATGAGTACACAGGTGAACTATATTTTGACTACAGCTCCGATGTCTCTAGCATACATAAAGGGTTTAAAAAGGATACCCTCAGATGAATCCCACTCCGACTTTACCTTCCAGCGTGATACACTAAGGTTGATCAGCCAAAACGCTTCTGCGAAGACTGGTGCAGCTTATAGAACATCTACTGCGTCCATAGGTACTGGAAATAAAACGTAAATTTCTTATTCACTGCATCTCCGGACTGGGCTGGCCTCTGGCTATGAAGTGAATTGGACTGTTGAGCCATTGAATGCCAAAGGAAACCACGTCTCATGTTGTCTCATAGGTTAAGGTTTTGTGTCAGTGGCAATAAGCGACAGTACCCCAAGAAAACTGTTTGCCGTTTTCGCTCGAGCATCAGCTTGTTGCGACAGAGATTTTCTCGGGACTTGCTCGTGTAGACAGGGCGCTGTCAGAAGGACATGTTGTTCAATTGATTTCTCGCCGTCTATCCTGAACGCCGCACTGCACCGATTACGAGCATGCGGCCGTATCTGTAAATGAGACAAGGCTTCCAGAGTGAAGTAAGCCAAGGGAAGCAAGCACTAGCCACACCGTCCATTGGATGGATTATTCATTATGAGATGTTTAGGAGCACGGCGTTTGTCCCGTAATCGTTGATCGTATAACTATTTCGATAACAATTGACCCATACGGCATCAACACTTGAATTATATTGACGCACCTGCGGCTCGGTCGTTGCAAGTCTGCGACTCCACTCAGTATTCATTATCTAACCGTGTATCGTGCTAGTGATTCAAACGACAAATTCTGCTCTGGTTTGACGTGGACGACACCAGAAATTAGATTTATCCGTAAAGCGGCGACTGTTGTCTTTTTTGTTATGCGATCTTGTGACAGTGCGTACTTCACAAAGTATGTATCACGCGGGTGTATATCGTGGCTGAATGTATGACGAATCATAGGTTGACAAAAACGTGGTTGTTTGTCCACTCACAAGAGCCCATTTTTATTGCTCAGCCAACAGGTTACAAGAAGCGGTTGTTTGGTGATTGAATAACCTGAAGGTGAGGACTGGTTTCAAATGTGCAATAATCGTTTGTCTCACAAAATCTTCCATTTTTACCATCTCTGATAGCATACCTGACCAGAAACATCTGGTTCGGTCCAACGACTACAACACAGTCATCTGGAATTTAATACGAGAAGAAAGGAATGTCTTCTTTTCCGTTGTTGACCTAAGAGACAAAGACAAGGACATATTTCCTAGTGCCCAACGTCACCTCACTGAAAGGCTTCGATGAGTAGATGGCGACTTGTATAGAAAATAAAGCGAAATGATGCAGAGCTGTGAAGGTCGCTGAACTCACAGAATTTTGTAGAATTTTTGAGGGCGTTCAGCCCACTGAAATGTTGTTGTCTTGGATACTTTGTTCTGAGCTGTACTAGAAGGGATTTCCCAGGAATCCCACTTAATCGGTTCACTGTGAAAACCTCAAAGACTAATGTTTCTACGGAGCACTGAAAGTTTCCGATCAATCGAAGTGTGGTTGACACATTATTTGCTGCATACTGTGAGCACAACCAGCCGTTGTTCGCTTTCTTCTTGGGGTTTACCACGGCGTTTGATTATGTGAGTAATAATGTCGCTTGGTAGCTTTGATGCAAAGACAGGTTCACTGATCTGACATACATGTTGCTTTTTGATAGATAAGCGAATACGCAGTCTTGCGAACAGATCCTTGAGGAGTTCGGAATTGTCACTGGCATGAAACCGACATATGTGTTAGTTTCAGCCCTGTCTGAATAATATTCGACTGCGATACTAACAGTTGCTGTCTTACTGACACATTACCACACGAATGGTGGTTTGCTACATAGTCGACGCACTGGTTCTTCAAGCCTGTTAAATGACCAAACCGGTTGTATGCTTTTATTTGCAGATGCTGATGCGTTATTCATGTACATCTATAAAAACCGCGTAAAATGACCACGGCTTATTTGCACACAACGGGTTGGTTGGAATGTCAACAGAGTTAAGACCTTATTTCCTTCCAGCCTCCTGGACACACAAGAGAAAACATTGTGGACAACTACGTAGACTTTAGCCTCTAGGGCAGCAATCAATCAAAAGATCTGTCCATGGACCGTGAGTTGCGACCTTGTGTAGTAAAAGTTAGTGTTGCCACTGGACGCCTGAGAAGATGTGTTTTGAAGAAGCACAGCCTGAGGATGAGAACCACTCTGCTTATGTACCACGCGGTAGTGATATGCACGCTGTTGCACAATTGAAAACGCTGGGTAGTGTGCCAGTGGAATCTGTTTTGCCCCAGCCGCTGCCATCTGCTATACAAAGGATGCATCTTGAGCACTTTGTAGGCGGGCATGGTTCCGAGCATCAAGGTATTTTGCCGAACAGATACGGTTGGAATTTTGATTATGCTGACGTTAAAATGATCTAGTTGACTAGGACATGTCTACGGGATGGTTGACGAATGAATTCCGAAATGACTACTGTATGGGTAACTAAAATCAGATAGACAAAACCTTGCCGGTCAGAAGTTGCGTTACCAGGCAGTCATCCAAGTAAGTTTTTCGTTTTCTGCTATCGATGTTAGATTATGAATAGACGCGACCATGAACCGAAGGGTTTCGAGAGGAGTGATTCGGATGGGCGTCCAATAGTTCAATAGGCGACAAATATGTGCCCTTAAAAAGCTGTTGCCGTAGGTTGTCGTGACTTAACCATATGACGCCGTGACGCAGGTAACCACCTCTGCGCTAACCGCCAGTCGTTAGTAGGTCATTAATGCTCTGAAGGTACATCGTCAACGAAGGCGTGGCAAGATCTTCAGATGTAATTAGGTCGTGTGGATTTTGTGACAAACTATTTTTGTTTTCCTTCACATAACCCAACGATCACCGTCTGCTCTGTTTTAGAAAAATGGGTCATCATGGTCTGTCACATTTTTCAACTTTCTCGTTACACCGCATGTTGAAGATTCTGCTTGATTCCTCATTCCGAATGTTAATTTTCGTTCACTTCCAATCCTGATTGAATTTCTTTTTGCCTTATCTTTTCAATGTCTTGGCAACTTAGATGTTACCGTTGTAGTCTTTCTATAGCTCGTTTAAGAGAGATACGGATCCGAATTTCACCCTAGCTTACCGCCTAGTTAACTTGCATTGGCCGGCCAGAAATAAAGGCCCTTCGCGCATACACTTTCTGGACTCAGTCCTTCCAGTTTACACCGGATATATCGTAAGTGAGTAGAATCACAGGTGGCTTGGCACAAATCATTTATGGTGAGAGTTATACGCGGACGCCCTTCGGCTTTGGCAACGGTGGCAAGCTATTTCGATAAGAATGCTGCCTCACAGGTAAGTAGATGTAGAAAGACAGTACTGACGGAAATACCTGAACATACCTGAGAAGTTTTAGCGGGTGAGGTTGTAGTGGACAATCGTCCACCGACAATTTAGAGCACTTTTCCTACAGAGAAGTGGAAACTTAACCTCAGCAGACATCAAACTGAAAGAACGCGGTTGGGTTTGGGAACAAATCGCACATTTCCAGAAATGACAAATAGTTAGCCGTAGCCTAGTATGGGACCAACGATGGGAACCAGGAGAAGAGTAAGAAACGTAAGGTGTGCTCCAGCCAACTCGACGACACTCAGAAGTGCGCCAAACAAAGATTGGGTGGAACCTCTGAATCTGTTAAACGAGAGTCGAAAGAATGCAAACGAAATGACACTGACGAATAGAATGATAGATAAGTCACTAGGAAAATCGCAAGCATCCGCCGAGTAATCGATTGCATGATTGAAGAAAGTGGCACTGAGTTCGTATCAGGCCTCCCCCAGCAGACTTACACTGAAGCGTATGTGTGGAAAAGACAAGCGAAAAGACACGGTTGCAGTTGGATTCCTCGGGGGAGCCACGCTACTGCTGGTCAAAACTAGGTGGTAGATAACCCATTATGGCATTAGTTCTCTTGGGTAGCGATCGAGTCGATGTTCCGGAAAATCTATAGAATTCACCCCGACGATTTAATTCCCAAAGAATGATGTCCCTCCGTGTCGGTTGAGTATACACATGGCATTTACAGACGGACGTTCTCACTCACAATGAGGACGTCATCAGTGTGGATGTAAACAAAATCAGGACCAAAGAGCATTTTATCCACGAATCTTTGGAGAGTCTGAGCTCAATTTGAATGGCGTTCAGCCAAACTCATAGTAGGATAACTGAACACCTTCCGGTGTCTTGGGTATTTGGTGACAGGTCCAAGCTAAGTATATTTCAGAGAAGCTGAGTTTCCCGTTCAACCGCACAGCGTAGTCTTTAATGTGAGTGACAGGGTACCCAATGGGGAAATGGCGTTTTACGGGGCACGATAGCCTCTACACGGAAGCTAACCACTCGTCAAATTTTTGAGTACCATGTGCAAGGACATGACCCATAGACTGCTTGAAGACCGCATAGCGTCATGGCGCAGAATAAGCTCCGCCCCGAAAATTTGAGTTGCTATGGTGGCAACTGTCGGAAGGCAAAAAGATATGTGACCCATTGGTAGCAATATACTAAAAAACTCCGTGTTCCAGCGGTGACGCTAGGTTAATAAGTTAAAGTAATAGGTCGTAGACTTCATCAAAGGAGAATTACGACGCAGTTTTATGGTAGAGACGAACACTGTCCGACTGGACTAATCGATGTGACATGGCTGTGCACACGCAAGATGATGGTTCTATAAAGGATTTCCGACCAACCATATTGGTGATGCGTCCAAAAGACGATGAGAAATCGCTTCCGCTGACCGGACTTTGCACACGTGCAACGGCAAATCTCCAAGAACGACATTAGTTTTAAACGGGTGAATAAGTTGCGGTCAGTAATGTAAACCACACTATTTGGAGATCGTCGCGATCGCCCGTCATTGAGCTGGCGCATATTGTTACGACTATAGCAGTAGAGAATTCAGGGGCGTAGAACGGTCGTACACCTTGAAGGACCATTAATGATCATCACCATTGTTGACCAGCCCCATCGTTAACCGATCGTGATTTTTCAGGTCTGGTTTAGCGGATTGCCTTTGACGTGAAACGTCGATGACTTTTTCAGACGTTCTGGTTATTGGTTCGCCTGAGCGACTTATTTACGGTCTACGATGGTGGAGCTGGTACTTCGACTGTGTTGACAAATTTTTGGTTGGGCCAAAAGCTGCAGAATCAGTGCAGAAAATCGCCGCTTCAAGACATTCAGTTTAGTTGAGAACACTGGTTTGGCGACGAATTTGATAGGTGCACGTAGGAGACCTAGTGAATTTGGTAATTCCCATATACCCGATTTGCTGGCTGTTTAGGGTTGTTTAGCCAAGTGCATTTGTACGGAATTGACAATATTTTCTGGATGCTTTCTATGCCAGAGTTGAGATAAAACCGGTTCGTTCACTGTTGTTTCACTGTTGACTTTTACAGTGTTGGGAAAGCAACTGTGAAAGAGTTCTGTTGCTTAGATCCATTCCCTGCAAAGGTTTCCACAGATTTCGTTCATCCATTGTTGCGGTTCTTCCTACGAGCACAGTCTTTACTGTGTTAGAGGGATTTACTCTGAACCGAGTGAAAATTATGTCGGATATCTGCCCAGAGCCGTAGAAGACTATGAGATCGAAGATGGGCTTTTGCGAATATGCGGGCCGAGGATCAAAACTGGCCTCAAGTCGAACAAGCCAAAGCCGAAGATCACTACCACAGGATCAACGGTGAATAGGAAAAAACCTTCTCTGAAGCAGTAGAGATCACTCGTGATAATAGGGAAAGGATGCAAAAATTAAGAGAATGATCGGACGAAAAAAACCGACGGAGTAATCGAAAACAAAATTGAATGCGAGCTCAACAATTACATATTGGAACAAAGTGTGAAAAAAATGAATTTATTGATTTTCCTTGCAAAGATTCTGCCACTATAGCTCCGACTCAGACTGGGAAGTGCTGTTATGACGGCAAAAGATGCTCAGTCTTCGAAGCTGTGCCTTTCACGAAATCCCGTAAAGTTGACTTGAAAACAAGACAACGAACGCGTACACTCAACTGTATGGTTAAGGTACGTTCTTACACGCTGGGCAACAGTACAGTGAAATTCTCCTTGGTACCACCTCCCTCACAGTTTGTTGGCTTGTCGCAAGACGACAAGATGTGCCACAATTGTGTTAACAGTTGTTCTGATGATCCCACTAATGATCCAGGCTGGATAGTGTTTACAGATACTCTCAGGTGATCGAATGGTCATGAGGCCGTAGCAACTAGTTCCATAAGGAAATACAAATGGGTGTACACAAAAGGAAGCAGCGGAAACGGGTGATTTTTCTCCAGCCGTAGACATAAAAATGGAATAGAGGTGAAACAAACGATTTGATAACAGACTATTCTGTTGACCTAAGTAATGGATCTGTCATTGGCGATTTCAGCAAGCTTGTCACCTTTGGATCGTTATGGACTATGTATTACTTACTTTTCTGCTAGAGCCACCTTGTTCTTCTTCTCGTGAAATTGCATAGTTCTGCCTATAGTTCGCTTCTAATAGCCAGTTTGCTGGAATAGTGTGCACAGAAAAGACATTTATTCGGAAATCGTGTACTGTGTACATATTCTGGGGGCTTTATCAGTCGGACAGTTTGAAATTTCTTTCTTGAATCAGAGACACAGTTACAGCTGAATGAATATCATGCTGGTAACAGTTAGACTTAGACATAAGACTGAGGATTATATCGGGAAAAAAGTTACATTCGAAACATAACTTCACTATATAATTGTTCGGGCTACAGTTAGTAAACAGACGTCTCATCAGGAACGCAACAACCTTAATGCCACTGTGTTCGAATTCCTTCCATCTGTCTTAACGTACCCGTCCATTTGTCAGGTGGCTTAAGAGGCATCCACCCCAGGTGATCAGCGTAACATGACATAAAAGTGTGGAGTTAATTGAACTCGAGTAGCTTGTGTTCCATATTCGTCCACGAAACAGAACACATGGTGAAGAAGCAAATATGGAGCCATCACTGGTTGCTGGTCACAACTGTACACGCTGAGTACGAAGAAATTAGGCAGGGAACTTTGTTAGTTTCTTTTATAATCTCTAGTTGATAATATACTACATATGTCAAACCCGCCTGACGGGTACTTTTATTGAACGTTACTAACCGGAATTGTAGTGTCGGAAGACACTAGTGACTTAGAGTACTTATATGACGATTGGTTGCTCACTGCTTACGCGTGCGGAAGACACGAAGATTGTAACGTTTAGCTATTAAAATGGTCCGTATGATACTCTTGCAACTGAATGACATTAATTTACAGGGACAGTTTATTATTCTCATTATAGGAATGATCGATGCACATAGTCTCTTGTGTCCGTTCATCCAGTACTATTAGTGCGATAAAATTTAATAAGTGCGCTGAGTTTCCCAAACTTGATTTGTCCTCTGTGCTCTAGGTGAGAAATATAACTGCCACTAGATGTTGCTTTTATATCTGTACTGCATTACTGTTCAACATACTGGACAAACAACGACTTGTCTGTGTTCTATGAACACAGTTTTTAGAAGGCATTACAAAAGCTTGGTGTTAGAAGAACTTAAAATAGGGCGAATTGCCTACAGTTGACGCAACTGTGTTCCGCAAAGATAAGACAGTCATTGAAAAATTCGATGTCGGTCTTTGTTCAAGGTCTATCTTACTCATTTCCCGTATGGGTAGAAGGGTAAAAGCAGGTATTCCTGAATCAGTATGGCAAATGGTTCATATAATCAAACTTTCACCTGCCTCGCCGAATTGAACTGTAAGCTACCTTTTGCACAGCTAGACGTCAACATAGTGTCGTAGGGTGCACTAAACAAACTAGCATCAAAGTGATACAAGTACATTTCATTAAAGGACTAGAATACTCATATGGAACGGTAGATTAATCAAAACGTGAGTACAAAGCCTCATCGTAAGTTAGTCCTTGACGTAATAAAGGACCAATGCCAAAGGCATACAAGATAAACTTCCTTAACCGAACTCAGCCTACACCATCACTATCAATTAGTCCCTGATGAGATCACCAAGGTCAGCTGTGGTCATATAAACAAGTGTGGAACGGTCTATGTCGCCGGTTTTTCTGACGTCACGTTGTGACATGATTTCGAAATTACGGTATTCAAGTGTTTTACAGACCAAAAGTGGAAGGTGTCCGTTCACCAGATTGCGTGACTGCCACCACGTTCCCCTTATGTAAGCGACCCAGTACTCACAGCAGAATTCAGAAATGATGTAAGATTTGACACCGAGCGATGGCGTTGTTTTCGACAGTGGTGTTAGGATTTAGGTGGTGCCTAACATTATAACCAGTTGGGCTGCGTAGAACGTGCGTACCAAAGGTGTCGTGAGACGGGTTTTTCGTGGCGTGGCAACGTCATCAGGCTTGTGAGGCAAACAGTTTCGCGAAGTATTGAGACCATTCTGTCAGCCGGCTTCTTTAAAAATCAATTTCGCAACAACGCCAAGTCACCATTTTCTTCGAGCGCTGCTCCAAACCTCGACATATCGACCAACTTTTCTCTCTAACAGGTTTGTTTTACACAGTAACACGAAGTTCTGACTAGTCCTGCAGGAAACTGTAAAAATTTGGGCCCAAATGTGTTTCTAGTGAAGGGCCGTCAATACAGAGCCGTTGTTATGATGCCCCGTGGGAATATTCAGAAACGCCACGGCATAGGCATAATCAGGCTCAATGGTAAAGTTGAGGTTGTGATTCACCAGGTTAACTGAACCGAGTATACTTGTTACTATCGCTTTATTGATGGTGAACAGCAAGATATTGTCCACATGAAGCTGGGAGAAATGGGCCTTACTGATAATGAACTTTGTTGTATGAACCCTCAGACTTCAGTATGCGCCCGATTAGATGTAGCGAAATTAGCTCCAAAAATAAATCGTGCGAAAACTGTTTCCGTCCTTATCTTTCAAAACTTTTGACGAGAAAGTTGCTCTACTTTAACTAGAACTCTTAATTTTCGTTACAAAAAACGGCAGTCGAATTAGAGAAGGTAAAGCAGTGTAAGTCATCTGGTTCAGAGTGTTTCATCCCCAGCTACCTGGAAGGTACAGTTTTTGAATTAGCGGATCCATTAATGGATCTTTCATCGAAGACTCCAACGATTCCTTCAATCATCTTCATCTTGAAAAGTGGATGTAGGGATGACACGGTAAGCCATCGACTGAAAATCTCGCATTTATCAGTTTCCAATGCAACAGAAGCCTTATTGAATGAGTTCTGCAGGATAGAAGTGGTTGAACTTGCATTCGTGAACGAAACATAGCCAGCATTTCGGAAACGACCTCCAGGTTTGTGAACATTGTTGGCCTGTCGAGACTTTAACGCCAAGGTTGCTGACAGAGAAACGCCGACTGACGTTTCCACGTAAATCTTCTGGCAAACTCAATCACTCGACCTCATTACCGATATTCGGCATTTTTGACTTCATGGGCTGTTACTTAGGTGGATCAAGGAGTATCAGACTGGGTAAACAATGAGTGGAAAAATGTTAGTCATCTGCCGATAAACTGGTTTCTAGTCAAGGGGTCATATCCAGCCCTATGCTTATGGTTGGCTTCATTCCTGTTTCGTCAAACATTGTCAAAACGCAAGTTTTGTTTTAGCTACACCCTATCTGGTAGCCCCAATGGAGGAGCAGATGAAGTTTCATTTTACCGGGAGGATTCTGTTGAGCGGTCCTTCACAAGCCTTGACTCTTCTTTTAATTGTGAAAATCGAGATCGCCTTTGTAGTTATTTGCGGTTAGTACTACCACAACGAGCAGATCAGACAAATCCGGACGCGGAATGAATGTCTGCAAACCGTGCCACTCATTGATCCCCTATCTTCACTTTGGGGTTCTGATTAGAGTTGGGCAGAGTGGAAAATTGTAGCCAGTAATGTGGTTGATAGAATATTCTGTAGCTCAAACGTAGATGACTGTTAACCTGCCGCTGGTGTGTGGGATGTACCCCTTGCTAGGTAGCCTATGCAAATTATCTAGTCAGCCAGGCAATGTGACCCACTTCGAGATTCTTCGTTGCCAAATAGTCACTTCTCGTGGGAAGTGGGTGATAAGTTTGGGTGACAGGACTTGAGTTTGGACAGGCAGAATTGGTGCTGAGGACCTAAATTATGCCTACTGAACCCAAACCCGTTGATAACCGTTTTTGCAATTGTGAAGAGGATCGTTCGTGTAAATGTGAAGCGCACCATTGTAAACACGGTAAGTACCCCGGAGAAATTACCGCTAATGTAAGCGGATTTTGACATCATCTTCGCCCGTTCATTCAATGGAATGTTACTAATTCTTACCAGAACGGGACAAATCACACTTAACAAGACAATCATATGTTTGACATTTAGCCAATGATTTTTTATTGTGGGACTCAGGTAGCTGTTCACTTGGTAAAATATCTCTGTTTACAGAGATATCGATGGGTGACATGGATGTGATCAGTATTCCAACCCAGGATCATATCGTACTGTGTGAGCCGCGGCAGCGTTTCGATCTGACCGAGTACTTGGAACATACAACCTTCCGTTTTGATCGCTGTTTTGATGAAAACGCAACCACTGCCGAAGTGAGTGCAATCTGGTTTCTGTGTAGACGGAATTTGCGGAAAATGCTTGGCCAGTTTGCTCTGTACACCAAAACGGTACACTGAAATCCTGTTACGACATTCACCCTTTGTACAGTGAAGTGGTGATTGCATAGAGGTGGTCATCGTGAGTGGTTGTGAGAGACATCCATAATATCTGGTGGCAGTGCCATTCTAAACTGACGGAAGTGCAACAGTTTTGACTGAAGTTGCTGACTGACTTGCTCGTTTTCAATATTTTTTAAAGCAAACGAAAGTACACACTGAAACATAATAAGTCGGAGTTGCCTGGCGTGAATTTATCTGCATAGCAGTGAACACTGTTGTCTCACGTGGACTTTGACTACAGGGTCGACACCGCTGTTGGAAAATCATTCGCATCATCCAGGAGGTTCCATTAGAAACAGGCCAGGATCTGATGATCCTTTTTGACGTGGGTGTGAAAAAGGTCCACTTGATCGTGACAGCTGCAATTAAGTACGAGTGGTATTTAATTTAACGCAAGCGACTATCCGATTACCCATTAATAATGAAATATTTGTCAAGTGTTTGCTAGTATCTTGCTAATTCGCGTAAATTCGCCTACAACCGATCTGGAAAGCATATCATTCTAAGATGCTACTACAGATAATTTTACAAACCAAACACACATTAGGAAGCAAAGATTGCTATGTATTTGCTGATTACGCGGTCACTTGTTGATTTTCACAAATCTCCGTGTGCAATGGGACGGTGTACAATGTGTAGCGTCATCCTATGGATTTTGTTGCAAATTCACAACGCTGCCAGTTTGCTCGGTCGTCATTACTTGGTGACCCAACCGGTTTCCCTGGTGCCTAATCACACCTCCTTAATCAGGCCACAAAACAACAACTCTGAGCTTAGCCTCAACGCCTTACAGTTTAAATCCTCTTTAGGTTTTAAGTATATTGCTTTTGTCAGAAAAACTAAGGTCTTAAGTTTGTCAACAGATGAACTATATACCCATTGTCTTCATAACCAGTAATATGATTATGTATGGTAGTGACTAGCGGTTGCTATGCGAGTGGTTTGGGGACTAACCAACAGAGCGTTGCTTATACGCCCTGGCTTTTCAATATCAGACCAAACGTATAACATTTGTATGAGGCGGTGTTATCAGGGCAAAACGAACGAAACAACTAACAACTTTAAATAGGGTCAACCATGTCGTAGATACAAATGGAGACAACGTTTCATCACAAGTATGACGACAGTGAGACCATTGTAGTTTGGTCATTTGTTGTATGTCTTGAGAAGCTGGTAGCCATATACATACATATACATCAGTGAAACTGACATTTCTCAGTATCGAGCTAAATCAGTTGCAACTTGGAAGTCGCAAACCAAAGAAGCGAACGCTTTAGTGATTTTTCAACGCAGCTGTTTAAACACTGTCGGTCCCTGTGGCTGTTGTCACAGTTAATCATTAAGATATAAACTACTTACATTGTGTAAGTAACCAGGATTATTTTATACTGTTTCCGAAACACGTGGCTGACGTCCTTCTCACACACCTTCAGGTTTATCGCCACACAGCTGCTCCAATGGTATCCTCAATATTCCAAGGTTACATGGCCACATGTTTTGCTTACGGACAGACTGGATCTGGCAAAACATTTACAATGGGCGGGCCGCAGTCCGGATCGACTAATTTACCGCTGTTTAAAGGAGGTATCTACGGTATGGTGGGTAAGTGGCCGCTCAGAACCAGAAGCTCTCTTTCAGGAAGCAAGATCATTCTCATCCTTCTCAGAATGCTTATCATTGAGCCAAACGGAACTGACCTCCCTTAGGGTTACACTCGTACGAAGACCACACATCAACTAAGTTGCGGACTTGCACTGAATCTTTCATTGTCACCCGAATGTTTACCTCACATCCCAGCATAGTCTGTCGCAACAACATCGTCAGTGGGTGAATTCGAGTGCAGACTTGAAGCACACATTTAACACAGCAGCGGAGTCTCTAGGTAGTTTGGTTATCAACGAACCAAAAAGATGGTTCACTCGGTTCTCATTGTTTCTGTTAAAAAACCATTCGATGAACTACGTCTTTGATGTGCTTGATGGAATATGGTTGGGACCCTTGTTCCTTTTCTCTAACATCTTATCATTTCAAACTTTACATTTGCCAACCTTCTCATATGAACGCATCTATCGATTCATCTTCTCCCTCTAAATTATTCAATTTAAATTCAGATGCATGGGTTATCTTCCATCCACAGATTTCTTTTGAGTTTTGTCCCCCAGACATTCAGGTCCCATGACAACTAATGACACACGAGTACACTTGGGTTCATAGTGACTTTTGCCTTCGGTCAACGTCATTCCAATGGCCTTCTCGTGGAAAATATAGTGTTTCATAGAGGCTAGTACTTGAGTTGGACCATTTTTCATTTTCCATAAAGACAGACTACCTATTTGTCACGGTCGTCGATCGTGATAATTTATTGTTTGTTTGAGAAGTAAAAATCAACTCCGCCTTTCAGGCAACAACAATCCAGTACAGTCTGCATTCGAGTACAGCATGCGTTAAGGATTTTCCGTACCTAAATAAAAAATTCGCTCGATCTTCTCAATCTCTGTACGCACTGTCCTGATTGCCTGTGTGCCTCTTCACTTCCCCAGGCTACATTTCACTGTTTTCATGAATCCCTTTCCGGACTTCTCAAGTCAAACAACGTTCACTACGCCATTCTTGGTAACTTTTCAGCTTCAAGAAATGTACGATCTGTTCCGCGGGGCGACCTGAGGGCCCAACTCACTGGCATAGTCTATTCCCATTCACCCTCTTCCAACCGCACTGTTTTCCATGGGTTAAATATCACTCTAAGGTGATCGCATCTGTCGCATTCACAGAGACATTCAGCCAATCCCTTTCGAAAAGAAGCGCTCTTACGCAGTTTTACTCCTACTGAAGCTCGTCAGTCACGCATATCATTGCCACTGCCGTAGATAAAATTCTGGCTACCATTCCAGGAGGTATCCGCGTTGACCACTGAACCACTGACAATACATAAAGCAAAACTGAATTGTCACATGTGAACGTTCGACCACATTCAGAAGTGGAACTGGTGTATGGTCTTTCTTTTTAAAAGTGGTTGACCGGACGATTTATGGAAATGTGGCTGCTACGGCCATTTATGAGTGCTGTTCAATTTACACAAACCTAAGTCCTCTACTTTCCACCTGTATCAATTGGTCATGCGTATCTGATTCACAGACGCACTTCTTGACTTGCTGGCTTGAAATTTATTTGTTGGCCTTGCTTGTATTCCCGGGAATGCGCAGCTCACTTGATGCTTTTTTGTTGTACTCCCTATAAACCAGAATAATGCAGGTTTGTTATAGCATTTGTTTTATTGCTGGCATCGTTAGTGATACCGTAGCGACAAATTCAACTTGTTTCCACTTTTGGATCTGATTTACATGTGCTTCACAGCATTCCAAAATAACTCTGCGGTACCAACTGTACCTGTGTTTTGCAAATTACCGTATAGTTTTTACCAGTGTAATCGAACTTAATTCGATGTAAGTATACCTAAGACCGTATCCTGAGTTACTGACCGATTGTGCACTAGTGACCTGATAATGGTGGGACGGAGGTTTCATTCTTCCCTTATATGTAACCTCGGTTAGACGACTGTGCTGATGTCCCGGCTGCAACAGATATACCTGCTGTGAGTGCCACTGTGGATATGGACCATAATTACTAAGTGCGGGCTCATTCTTTCGGGCCCAGGAATGGTAAACCTAGTGTAGATTTCACATAAATTCAGTGGATGGCATGGTAAATCAGAACGATTTCAGACACAGGGGAGAGCGGATTAGAACAGAAGACCAGCCTAGGTAACCATCACTTCAGGAGGGTGGTGTAGACTAATGTTAGCTCTGTAATTATAGGTGACGTTAAAACGTGAACCGTAGCGTAACAAAACTCAGAGATCCTTGGAGTGGACACTTTAAGAGTATTGCTTTTATAAGGGCTTTATTGGTTGTTCCTCCTGTTGTATACTGATGAACTGACAAGAATTTCGATTATTGCCGGCTGACCTCCACTTACACACTTGATCGCTGGGTGTGTTCGGACGCACATTTTGGTTATTCCACTTTGAAAAATTGTGTAGTCGGCAGGAATCATTTCTTTAATTTGAGCTTTTCAATAATTTGCAGAAACGGATTTTCTGCAGGATGATCTTGCTAGTTGTCTTGGATTGAGGACCGAGAAAAATCAGAAAAGTAATTAAGGTTCTCAGTCAGATCGATAAGATCGGTTGCATATGGTCCTAGATTTAGTCAAAGTCTCCACCAAATACGACAAAAATGTTTTACCTACAGAAGTTCTCTCTTGGTCAATATCTGGGGTGAAATGTTTTACTCACGATTAGGTAGAGATCTTCTGGTTTGTTGTAAGCTGTTTTAATGAGACAGACATTGTACACATCATACAGTGAGCACTTACATGTACTGTGCGATAGGATTACGAAATTTATAACGCTTCCACTTTGCCAGGAAACTGGTTTAACTGATGCGTGACCCTGACGCAGTAGAAGTTCTGGGTACACTACAAGTGACAAATATCCGAAGTATAAACAAGCATTCGGCTTTGGTTTTGGTTCTATTATTAAGTAGTACAATATTGCTTATACCTTTACTTCAAAATCGCTTTTTGTTTGGAAGTGATGGCTTGAAGTGCTGTATCGGGAAATGATGTGTGGCCGACGTGTTGATTCGTTTAGCAGCTTATTTTCTTCCATGCTACCTAGATTATTCAGATGATTAAGTAATAGACTCACCATGACAAGCAAGATGAGATTACCACGTTTCTGTGAAAGTCGAAGAGTTTTTGAACACTTCTGTTAACCTCAGTCATCATCTTCAAAAGTTACTTATTTTGATAGATTATTTACTCATTCTTTCCCCCCAAACATTCCGTTTGAACCTACTTGGCATGCGACGGGTAACAGTGAGTGACTTATTCGCTTTGTACGATCAATCAGCCTACGCCAAAGAATTTACAATCAGCGTCAGTTTTTTCGAAATCTATTGTAATAAAGTGAGTTTTTGAATCCTATTTGCATTGTTGCTGTTGAAAGGTACTTAGGTAGTTCAACTGTATGAATCACGACACAGCTATTGACAAGCTGTTTAATTTAGAACAACAAAAGCCGGAAATTTGATCGATTTTGATATGCTCTGGTACCCACTATGAACTTTTGCCGACATCAAGGAGTACTGGAATACTCGCAAACTTCATGGGGTTGTTTTCAAATATGAAGGTGAGATGTCATAAAATGAAGAAATTCTACCACAGCCGAATGTCTGATAGCGCTACAGAGCTAAAGCCCCCATGGTGTTGACAAACGTACGCCATGATCTCGATCTTTCGATGTAGTGTACAGAACAACCGTACAGTGTTCTTAGCCCTTGCTTATCGCGCCGATTACGGGCATTGAGTATATCTTTAAGGTAGTGATACCATTGTGGCGGAAATACTGTTTTCTGCAGTGTATTTGGAACACTTACTGAGCGTAGTTGCCACGCTTTCTTCGGATGAAACATTATGCCACCCTGTTACTTTCTACGTGGTACTCAGATAGGCTTTGCAGAGGCAAACTGATATTGACAGTTTTATGGCCAGCACACAAACTGCACCCGCGAGGTGGAAGTTTAATCACCTCTCACAACTTCATCAGGATGTTACCATCTTGCTGGCTAGAGACCAAGGGACAAAAACACTTCTGCGATGGCATTTCACCCAGGGATTTCCGGTATGAGTGAACAGCTGTGCGGGTTTCGTAAATATTTACGGCGCCATATTATAATGACAAAAGCAGTTCGATCAACCTTTGTGTATCTCTTGGATTTGAGCGATTCTTACATCTCAGTCACCCATATATACACAGAAAATTGACTGCGGTTGTGAGATGTAAACTCATCTTTTGTCTAAAGCAGTCAGTGGTGACATTTTGTGTGCACTGATTACAGTGTATTCATTGTAGGTTTGATGTGGACCACTTATGTATATATTGGTCTCGTTTTGATATCTTTTGTAATTTTATTAACCCTATGATGAATTATCAGGAACTTATAGTTGTCACGGTTTGTTACTTAAATAGGTGCTTGAACGTCACTCGTTTGGTAGTCGGCTCACGTTATCCGTTCGTGAGCGAGGAGCAACGTGATATGCGTTGGTCCGTCATGGGAACACCTTGTAGCAACAGCAGGACAATTTGTGTACTGTACTGAGAGAAACACTTATTCGCTCGGACGACGCCGTCACCATGGCTGACTAATGTCAAGTTTGAGGTTGACCATCGGTGACAAAGTAGATGGATGAAGACCGCCACCAGTATGTTGACTTCTATGAGTTATGCTTGTCTCTCCGACTGATGGACATATGGTCCGTCTTGATTCTGACTGCATACATTGATAAGGATGCCAGCTGATCAGCTTGAAGTTATTAGAGTTCCTGGTTGCTTGGTTCTGAATTAAGGTCTATCACTAAGGCGGATGCTGAAAACCGTAAGGAAAATGTCTTTATCGTTTTCTGATTTAAGACATCAGGATTTTTTTATTCAGATCCCTTCTCTGTCCTCTCGTTCAAGTTCAAACTGGTGTTTGTAATTTTATCTCTACTTGTATAGTAATGCACAGGTGATAAGCTATTGGTGCCTTTCGCGGTGGCAATCTTTTAGAGCAATCGTTTAGAAATTGACCGCTCTTAGAAAGCCGTGGGTCGAATTCTGAATATGTGACCATTAAAGTAAACGGCTCATTCATAAATGTATGAAATAAGAGGGGCAGGATTTTATAACTCACTAAGGTCTTTATGAGCATGGTGATGATTGTAGCGAGAAGGAGTCCAATAAAGCACAATCTTTATTGTCCAAATCGCCAGTCGCATGCAACGCGCTCTCTCTCGTTTATGAGTCATAATTCCAACCCACAGCACCCCCCGGTTTCCGTTCACACGCCGTGTGCACTTCTAACCGGTTTACGTGTGACCGGTGCCTTCTATCGGAGGGTTTTCCGCTTGCCATTCCTCGTCTATTTGTCCGATTCCGTTGCGCGATGGCTCGTCCGGCTGCTCGTGCTGTTTGCCACCCACCCAATGTTGGCCTTGACCGTATTCCAACATCGTGTCGGGATGTTCCTCTAAATGTTGGAAAAACCACGCCTCCGATCTGGCCGTCTGTCGTATTTCGCCTGCCCTGCCTCGCCCGTTGGTCCGATCCAGTTGAGCGAAGACTCATCCGATCGCGCACGTTGTCCTTGATCCGATCGCGGCGGGTTTTAGAACGTACCTCCCCGCGTTAAGGTATTCGGCCGAGCGTTCGAAAAGTCGCACCTCCGACCCGACAATCCACCACATGATGACGGCACCTGTAAACGTCAGAACACTTTTTCCAACTCACTGTGTTTAGCTAAATTTAGTGAAATGCACTTATAAGTCCTCACTCCAAAGTGATCATTCAATATCGTGCGTACTCTATGTGGACATTGCGGGTGGAGAGTGAAGTGAGAGATACATATTGCTTGGCTAATTACATGGAAGTTAGCTCACTCTCAAATCACTAACGCTTCTATCATGCAACTGTACCGACGACTGAATAATAACAAAGACCCGGTTCTCCAGTGCATCTTCACTGCACACCACTAAGCAACACTGGACAAGTATTGTCATTATCATTGTGACATCCACGATCCTGACCAGAAAGTACTGTGGTATCCTAGAGGGAGGAATGTTGCTGAAAATGTTATGGGGAAGAACTAGAAATGGTAAGGATAGAGACATTCTGTGGACTACGGGACACTGCCGTCTTACCAGCTTTTTGAGCGATCACGAAAATCCATGCCAGAAGGGTGAGACTTACTCACTTTTATGAATAGGGCAGTCAGGATCTTCATATTTTTTGACCACGTTGTCGCTTGACCACCACGTCGTTTTGTCCACATTTGAAAGTAAATGCTCAGCTGGCATGGTCCAACCACCGCAAGCTGTGCAGCGCGATTAGTTAACCAACTGTTCTCGCTTTCCGAGCCTTCCGGAATACGCGCTGGCGAACGGCCGTATTGCTCACTCGAGCACTCCACTTAATATCAACTACTTGGCAGAGAAAACGAGGGTCAAACATGACAAATTTGCTTATATCATCGCTTTGAACAGGCCACGTTCGCGAACCATAAAACCAAACAGAACGTGCACAAGCATTCTATACTTTTCTTGTCAGCGACAACCGGAAGTCTTTTTGACTTCACAGATGACGCAGGCTGATAAAGTTAACGCGTGCTTTTGCTGATATCTCATCAACAATATTATAGGCTGATAAGGTAGTGCTACTCGGATATGTGGAGGTTTTACAATCCCGAGCAGATTACCTGCACTTTAGAAAGTATTGATGGAAATGCCCCAGTCTTGAAGCAGCACCTTACATTTCGTAGGTAAGAAGCACACTCCGTACAAACCAGTCCCGCTACATACTTGTTTACCATGATTTTTATTTCCGTGGCAAGAGGAAGACGTGAGACAATATCATCTGCATATTGCATGTCCGTCAACCTAGCTCTAAGAAGTACCTTAACATCAAGCTCACTGAATTCCTCAAGCATACACTCTAGAATGTCATTCACGACGGAACTGATCAAGAAGAGGAGATCGGACACTGATGGCAAACATCACTAGAAACGATGGATGCTCAACACAGTTATCCATGACCGCTTACCCTGTTTGTACATTGGGATAAAGTGATATTAACAGATTCATGTATTTCCGTGAAACTTCCTTGCAAAGGAGACAGCTCCAGAGAAGGTTGCCAGCAACCGAATAAAGGACAGCCCTTTGGTCTGAAAAGACCACGGCCGTCCACTGTATATAAGGGTGCCGATGCTTCAAGATCCGTGGCAAGTATCGTCACAGACCATTTAGAACACACGTCTGCATAGCAAGCTTCCGTAGCTGTCATGATTTGTTCCCGATGTTCGTTAGTTTGTCTCATATGACTCAAAATGTACAATTTGTTCATCAATGCGTTTCGACGGATGTTTACATTTTCCTTGGTCAAATATCACTTAACTATCTTGTATTTGCGACCGTACCACCTCCTGGCAAATGATAAAAAGAGATGGGCGTGCACAATAGCGTGATCCCAGATCATCTGGTTGCTCCAAAATGTAAAACAGCGTGGTGCCACCTGTAAATGATTATGTGATCGGGTTTTTTCCACAGCTAAGGAAAACAGAGGGTCTCCATGTAGCACATAACCTTTTCCTATGTCACAGAGTGGCCCTGAAAATAAGGATACCGTGAGTGGCGCACAGCCGCAACAGTCCATCGCTATTGTGAGTGCGTTGTGACCAGCCACCAAACATACCTCCCAGCCGCTTCTCCTCTGGAGAAAGACGAACAGGCTGAGCATTTAAATCGTCCGCTAGTATGGTGATGTCTGAGTGTTTAGTCTGCCCCAAAAGGTCAACAAGAGTGTTGTGAAACATATTTTTTGGTAACATCCGAACAACTATCCTCTGGAACGTACACAGATACAATGAATACCCAACGCTTTTCTGATTTGTGTCGACAGGCTTTAATCGATATGTTGATCTTGACAGTGTACAAGCGACTGTTCAATGGGATCCAGTCGGCAACCATTGTTCTGCTTTGGAACTCAGTGCGACTCTCACTCCAGCTTGACCACAAGATATAGATTCAGTGTCACCGAAAACTCCGAGAGTGAAGCACTTGGACTAACAATTAGCCGGAGGCAAAACCAAGCGAATGACGGCGCTAGACTCATAGACTCGCGTCTCAGACACGTAGTATACATCATGTCTCAGGCTTGTGACAGTGCTTGCCAGAGCAGCCTGGTGACCGACTTGTCGAAGAGTGCGGACATTAAAGGCGCCAAGATTTACCCCATGTCTTGACTTTAGAAAACTATTATCACCCCGGGGCACAATGAAGACTGAAAGTTTTGAGAGACGAAATGGGAGATGAAAATCTGGGTAAACGAGTCATATCAAACGGGATAGGCACATTAGCCCAAAGTCACCAGTGCAATCCGGATTGATAAATATAATTTTCTGACAGTGTGTATCGAGTTATGTCATTTTCCCCACGTCGCACGTATGTACATAACAGATCACTCTCTTCATACTAGAAGTACGTCCTCAAACTATTGCCTAAAGTGCCTTATCGGTCGTATATTTGTAAAAAGCATCTATTTAATGATTTCCCCACTTTTATCATCATACTCAGATTTCCAAGACCAATAACAACTTATTCCGACAATCTGTAGGTTTATGATTTGTTGAATCAGAAGCTGCCACTTCGGGTAATGGAAGACGCCTATGGTACTGTCCAGTTGCTGGGTCTACGAGAGTATTTAGTCAAAGACACCAAAACCACTCTGTCTCTGCTCCGACACGGATATCACTTGCGTACAAACGGGCAAACTGTGGTGAACGAGCATTCGAGCAGATCACATGCGATTTTTCAAGTAAAGTTTCACACATTTAATAGATGACCAAAAAATATTATAAATTCCATCATTCACTGTATTTTTTATTGCAACTCCAGGTTAATGAGAATCATGACCTGAATCCAGCTCTTGTGTTGTTATACGTAAGGGCTGAGTAAGAGAAGTATTTTCACAATATTACATAGGTCTATGTTTCTGGTTGCTTTCCGGTGTATAAATCAACGGTTAAAGAGTAGCATGTACGTAAATACCATAATGCGTTCATCCGCACCTACCTGGTATCTGCAGACTGGTTGAGATCTAAAGATGCGCAGGTGTACCACCACATCTGGATGCTAAAGAGTCTCGGACAAAGACACAGTTTTCCCAGACATTTAGAGTAAAAACTTCAAAATTGGACTCAGTGTATGTAGCAATTTTTATTGGGTGACTGATACGGAAATTTGTACGCACCCTTTCCCTAGGATAGTGGATCAAAGTGCTGAAAGCAATGCAAAATCTAACTACAGGAATTTGCCCTCTTTTGTCATCAGCTTAATATCCGTCAGATAAACGTTGAGTAAAGCGTCCGAAGATTGGTACGACGATTTCTACATAAGCAAAGTGGGAAACTCAATTCGTTTCGAGTGCCGAGTAAGTGTCAACAGTACAACGAAACCAGGCGAATAGTTACGGACTATCGTTACCTGAAGAGAGCGGAAGAGAATGAAGCCGCAGTGATACGATCCCTAACATGAGATAAGTAACCAACGAAAACCGCGCAACCTCGGCAATCCGTGAAGGTGGCGCACGTGTACTCGCTATGAGCAGAATAGGGAACGTGCGCACTCGCGTGACGTAAGAGAAGGTTGCGGCCGGGAAACGTGTTCTACCAGACTGGCGTTCGGACAGTAGGTTAACGAGACACAGAATAGATTGGAATGGATTGTGCATTTACTTAGAGCAGCCCGGGCAATCGACGTCCTGTCCTTTGGTATTTGTGTCCATATGAAGTACTTGTGAATAGAACATCATCTGTATAATTTCTTTGCGCAACATTCACTTTATGCTTAGCCATTGCAGGTGGGTACTGTGAAGCCTAGTGGTTGCCGTCGAACCGTTTCAGAATCGACGATGTCATTAATCGCCTCCGAAAAACTGATTGCCCCACACTCTTCGGTGGAATCTCTTTCTCGTACGTCCGCGTGAGCGATAAACCAGCGGACAAGAATGAAAAGTGGGTGGAATTCTGTTGCGTGTTCCCACCGGGCTCAGTACTTGACTAAAAGTTCGAGATATCTATCTGTCCGGTGAACGACGACGCCCAAATTCACCGACTGCGGACTAAATAATCCAAACTGGACATTGTGATTGATATTGGAGCCTCATTTTTAATTTTATTCATCAGTCAGAAAAACTATCGGTTTTGGAATTCCTGATTATTGAAAGCCACAGTAATCTTTGTGCTGACGCTTCTTCTGGCTTGGCGATTATTGCTCCCATATTCTGCAATTGTCTTACGTTTTCTTTTCCCAAATCGACCCGCTCAGTTAGCAGCCTGCTTTCGGTTCACGTGCAGGCAAGATTCAAATTTTATCATAACTGTACTAATTTCACTTACGAGAAGCGGGTGTTTTGGGACCACCATTATTACATCGCTTTTCCTACAGTCAGTCACCAGTGCCCAACTATGCCTGTGTGAAACACAATGACACCTTGTAAAAACTTGGGAAAACTGTTTATAAGGAGCCAAAGTTGTTATTTGCTGCTTCGATAATTCTTATCGAGCGTTTACAGTTTTACAGAATGTACGCTGTGTATATGCTGATCATATCAAGTGACGTCGTTCAGTAAATGTTCTACATGAAACGGTCAACCACAGTGGTAGAGTTTGCTTGATGGCTCGTACGTAATGGTGATACACTTAACTGATGTGGCTATCAACATAACTTAGTTCGCTTAAGGGCGTTTCTAAGGTGGTCTTGGACAGACGACGAAAAGGTTTTGATGAACTTGCGTGGATCGCTTACACAAAGATAGGCAGAATGTGCTCTGCATGCTACGCGCTGTTGTTTACATTCGTCCTGTGGTCGCCAACGGTTGCTGATTTTGGCCCGAAGACTTCCTACACGAAATTGAGAACACTGGTTTGCCGCTTCACGGTCAGGTATTCCTAATCCGTCGTAACCAAACACCTACACTAATCTCTTGCCAATCATATTTCATAAGATGCGCGTTTGGCGAGGTGAATGAATTGACAAATAGCTGTGGGAAATTGCATTTACTTTTCGGTCAATAAGCAAACGATTGTTCTGTCATCCAAACCTAACTCCTAATACATTTGCTTCACACGGATTTTGATATTTTCTGTTGTTTACGTGGAGCCGATTGGATCGTGGCTTTCAATCAAACCATCTCGTACAAACACACTATCGTAGTAGATGATGGGTTGAGGTGTATTACACGCCTATAGGCCACTAATGTCTGGGAGATGAAGGTTTCCAGCTGACTGTTTGACAGAGTCGGATAGCCTTGTAGTTGTGCCTAGGAATCTCGACAACATTCTGACCAAAAAAGTTCACTTCTCTGAGGCACCGAAGGTCTATAACAAACTTTTTATGCCATTTCTCCACATAGACAGCCCAAGTAATTTGGATAATGAGTGTACTTTACAAAAACTAACCACAGAATATTCACTTTTATATCAGTGACATGCATGACGTAATTCCACAGAATCCATCCACGTTTCAATTCCATGTTTATACCGAGCACTCTCCAGGAGCTGGCACAAATTTCAGATGATGACCTTTTAAATTACCATCAGCAGAAGAAAGGAACAACTGCAGACTACTGTCATTCCTTCAAGCAAACCTTTCCCGAAATATGTGTGCGTGTCTGACAAATCCTTGTAAAACCTCCGCTATTAATGCGCGGAAACGGTCTAGCCTACACTGTGAATTAAAAGCTAAGCCCATTCCCGCTTAGTACCATGAAGGTAAACGTATGTGGTTGAACCCGCCAAATGCGGGTGGCAAAAATCGTTTCACTAAGCCCGAAAAACCTATTGATAGGCAACTAAGAAAAGAGGAAGCTCAAAAATGGCTTATTGCGGGATTGGAGATATTATTGACATTTTATTGTGTAGGTGGGTTAGTCCGATATGGAGAAGGCACTTAAACCGCTTAAAGTATGTTTCGTTTTACTCGCTAAGTACCTATTGCCACATGATAAGTCTTGATGCAGAACACTACTCCCAATCATACGATTGTTCACAGGATGGAAGCACACTTATCACATGCGAAAGTAATACCATTAAAAACCAAACCAACGTAGCTCACGGAAATCAATAGAAAAATCAGTCACTGAACCGTGACCTACACGATCTAAGTCGTCTAGGCAGTGCATATTAGTTGGACTGCATTTTCAACACTTAAATCATGCGGTGTTTGCTGTCATTTGACATATCACGTCATTTTGTACGCCAGGTATCCTCAGGATGCCAAAGCCTGGAAAGTTGTGTTAACTATCCTCGGACAGGCGACTTTGTGAACGGTAATCAACTGTCGATAAGTCTCAGGTATCATCGGTTCATGGATCTTCGATTTTCAAATTTGGAGCTGAAATTACGCATGACTTATGAAACAGAATGACTTCACTAGTCATACTTTGTGAGTCTTACGTGATATGATCCATCGATTAGAAAAGAGGAACTTTTATCCGAAACAGCACATCTCGAGTGAGTAACCCGTAAGCAAATTTTTTTCGAGTCTAACCTAACAGCTGCCGCTACTGATCTGGCAGTAGATTGGTTCGAAACGGATTCGCTAATGAGTGCTTGGCATTGTGCTTTATACCAAACTTGAAATAACAAGGCCAGCAACGGCAAACGTGGTTCGAGAAAGCGTAATTTAACAGCGATAGGATATCAATTCTTCATCCCCTTTTGCTTTATTCAACTCATTTAGACAGAATCAAGGTAGTTTGTCGGACACGTGACATTTTCATTTTAGGACGTCCAGTGGACCAAGTGATAAAGTACATCTCTCTCAAACACTGCACAGACGGTCACATATAATGGAGAGAAGGCCGTGCGCCGGCCATATGTTTGTTCATTGATGTTTACGCAAAAGTTTCGGAGGGTTTGCTTTCCTCTGGTTTAGGGCAAACTTTTCAACCGCTATGTTGCAAATATTCGGGTATATTTCCATCTGGTCATCTGCGAGCAATTCTGGTAAACAGGTTTGTCTCAACTGCATTCCGTTAACACAGTGAACGGACGTGAAGAAGCACCAGAAAACCAACACAGTGTGTGCCGAATTCTAGCCCTTATAAACTAAGTGGACAATGTGGTAAATGTTATGTGCTCCAGCAATGGAACTCACTGGTTCAGTTGTCATGGAAAAATATGCGCTATTAGACTAGTGTTGACTGCTAAGACTTCAGAAGTGTCAAAATTACCCACATTTTCCAAACATTCTAGTTGGTCAACTAGTAAACGTGATAATGTAGGATGCAACCAAGCTGTCGATAAGGTTTGCGCTAGTTTCATACATAGATTGTTTGGCGGTGAGTAACGAGGTATTCGTTTTACTTAGATTGAAGATCACTGAAACGTGAATTCAGCCACTGTATTTACATAGAGTTTTAGCCAGCCTCTTTCATAAAGGAGCAACGTATTCCAGTTCCGCTCTTTTAATAACTTATAATCAGTGCGTATGATCGTCACAGTCAGGATCAGAAGTGCGCTTACGCTTTCACGAGTTAGCCTTTTTGACTACTGCGCCATTGACAATTTTGATGGGGAACGTGCATGGTTTTACACTTGTTGATCTTGGACGGCAAGTTATTTTCTATGAACTACTGAGTTAGGCAGTTTAAACCGTTCTGTAAAGACTATCGCACACTCCAAGCTATTTACGAATTGCAGGCGTAGAGCGGCGTTGGTGATGTGACCATGTTAGAAGGCACAAACAGTAATGAAGCGTCCAGGATGCATCATGCCATATCGATCGATCGACCCTGTTACGGATGTCATGATCGAGGGTGGTGATATGTTTCCAATCAGCCAGTCAGATTGTAGTCGTGCGGTCCGATGCCTGTGTGCTATTTGGACTGTTCTCTGGCATTCGCTTTATGATGCACCTTGTAACGTGATTTGTTACTAATTCCCTGACCGTCTTATTTGATTCGCGGCGCATCTGACTGCCATGCATGATCATCTCATTTGATTTGCATCACTTCCACCCGGGCCATGCACGGTAATCCTTCTACCGTAAAAACATAGAGTATTGTAGCCTAATCTTGACTCGTTCTTCTAATAGATGATTTTGCCGCGTCTCTTCTCCTTCTGAGTTTTGGGTCAAACGATTGTGAACTTAGCAAAAGGGACAATCCAATAGTTAAGGATCGATTGGTCGTTGAGGAACGCCGCTGCTAGCAGCTGACTACTCTGACAGTTGTTCATCTACCTTGACCTTGGACCCATATTCAGTCGGATAACCTTCAAGTCACGCGCATTTAAACACGATGAAATAATCAAATGTGTCAAAGGTTTTGGAAACGTCAAGAAGAAAAACATCCATGATTAGTCCTGCATCAGCAGCCTTCGTCCAAACATCATGAGCAATTAGCAGGTTCTTGAGGCATGAGTATCTTCCGTGGAAGCCATATCGCTCCTTGGTAATGAAGTATAGGTGTCCAACCTCGCCCCGGGAAGAGTCAACTAAAACGCTCACCACCACTTTATAAATCACTGAAGGCAACTTCATTGATCGATAGTTTGCCATATCATCTCTGCACCCTCCTTTGAATATAAGTGTGATTGTGTAATGTTTTCAGGCTCTCAGTAAACAAGCGGTTGACAATAAGTATTCGGAAAGTGTTTTAAGGGGTTCTTCCAATTCCTTGTCGCTGCTTTTCAAGACGACGGAGAATAATAAATTTGGGTCAGGTGATTTGTGAGTTAGTAGGTACTCTGATTTGGTTCTGACGTGTGGCACTGAGATCTGAGGTAATCCAGTCAAGCCTCTGTTCTCAAAAGTCTTTCGTGATTTTCGGCTATGCACACTTGCGCAATGTTTACCTATAGTATTGACCAAGCTGCCAGCGATAATCCGTGTTGACTGTAATGAAAGATCCAGGTCACTCAAACTTGCAAGGTGCGTCTTCAGCCCTACGAAGCTTACCTTGTGATCGATCTTTGGATCATTATTTTCAGGTGTATATTGTCGGCGTAGATAGCTGAATTCAATTATCTGATGGTCACTACTACCAGGTGGATTTGTCACTCATATTACTCATCAAGCCAGTCTCTTTGAGTAAGAAATTTTCAAGGCAAAACATCACCTGGCTCATTTGCTATCTCGTGTGGTCCATACCACGCTGAAATAGTCCGGCTTCCGTTACTGCCCCAAAGAAATACTCAGCAGATGAAGACGTTACAGTGTAGGCCGAATGGCTTCGGGTGACTAAAATCGTCTATTATCAACGTCTGAGTATAACCTTAAGATGGTGTTTTACGTAGAGCATCATGCCAAGCGGTTTTGACATCTCTGTGCGCAGAAGTTCATCCGTAAATCACACCAATCAAGCAAATGAAGTTTCAAGTAAGGTTAAATATTTGCCAGACTGATTCTGGAAGCTCCATTAGCCTCCTGTCACAAGTGTGTGCTGCTATCACAAATAAAGAGCTATACCCTCTACTTTACTATGGAAACAATGAACACATCAGCATGGCATTTAGAACACTCTGAGATGAGGGACTGACGAATGGGTTTGTTGGTGAGTACCACAAGGTCATCACGGAAAATAAGACAGGAGCAATCACTGGTCTATGCATATGAAAGCCGGACGTTGTCAACGTATTGGAAACACAGACTAATTAGTCATTCTGAGCAGATCCTGTATACAAAGAAGAAAAACGAAAACTGCTGTCACCGTGAAAAGCGCCTGTGTTAATTAACCACATGAACTTAGTTCGGACAGCCAAACGAGTTAACGGCGACCGGTGCTCAATCAATTTTCACCATTGAGAAGTATACGTAATCGGTTTTTAAACTTTCTTTAGGGTTTATAACTTAGACTGGCCTTCATTGTCAAATGAATATCCGATAATTGTGAAACGTTTGATTTGGTTGTAGTTACGAATTTTGAACAGTAAATTAAATCATCTGTACTCTCACACAATCATATTAACAGATCAATATCCGCCGGCGTCTAGCCAAAAACAGATATGATCCCGATGGTGAATCAAGAGAGAATGACCAAGCACCTGACGCTCCAATGTCAAACTACTATCCCATATCCAGTAAACCCTGCAACTATCCGAATCCGCACTATTCTGGCCCGTTGGTTGGTCGCTTCTCGCTTGTTGATCTGGCTGGAAGTGAGCGCAGTATGTATCATGGGACTGCTAGTCGAGGTCGTGTACATCAGTTGGAGAGTGGGGAAATCAATAAGAGTCTCTTGGCACTCAAGGAGTGCGTTCGGGCGTTAGGCAACAATTCCAATTCTTACTTACCATTTCGAACAAGTAAACTTACTCAGGTAAGGTTGAATTCAAACGCATATAGTGGTCACTGGTGGTTGGGAACAGTGGTGGTATTGTTCGTTGCTCGAGTTGATGGTTTTGGTATTGGTAAGTTCGCTGAGCTTGGGATTTAGATTGCAAACGTTTCATCATCGAACGAGGTGACACCGTCAGTGAGTAGGTATTTCAGCTTATAGTTTTGAGCGCCTGAAACATAATCGGCATACAAGACTCAATGCCATTCGGAAAGTTTCCAGATAATTTGTAGGCCAAACTCCATGCTCAAAACTATACGCTGAAACACTTATGCACTGTGTGTCAACTTGCTTAGTGATGAAGCGTTTGCAACCTAAATGCCGAGCTCGGCAAACATACCAATAAAAAATCATATAGTGGTCAATATTAGTTTTTAGCACGGATGTGATACCGGTGTTTATGAATTAACGTACAGGTTTTTAATGACTACCGTCTTCTAATTTGATCGTGATTATTAACCATAATCATCTGTATTCGACTAAATTAACCAAGTCACCTAGTAAAATGAAGTCGTTTTCAGAAATAAACTGGCCGTATTTGTAACATGAAACAGGTTTACAGCGCGTGTACTTCAGAGCGTGATCCTTGCTATTCAATACCAAACTCACCGAACATGCTGACGTGTACAATTGACCAGCTTACGTCATATGAAGAGCAAGTTACAGCATTCGTAGAAGTCACTAGAGCCGAATTTGTTTTAGACCACCGGACGGTGTGCATTTTAGGCTGAATAGTGGAAGAGGTGTACATATTAACCACTATACGATTCGCCTACTGACGTCCACGAATTATCTGTCAAGCCTGCGCTTTGATCTCAAGTATTCGGACGGTATGGAAGCCGTCTTATCAGCATTACCTGTTGACTATGCGATCAGAACATCTTAGCAGAGCTGGTGCAAGCTGCTGGGCAAAAGCACTCGCCTACTCTATACCTGAACTAATGTTGAATGAGTGCAACGTTTGGTTTCCTGAAATACACTAAGAAGTAACCAGTGTGTGCAGTTCAACAGCTGTGCATCAAACCGGCAACTGCGAAAAAATACGAAACTTTGGGGTCCCCCTAAGTAAATTATCAAAGTGGAAGGAATACACATTGCGGAATGACGACGTTTCATTTACCCTCATTGGCTTACTTAGGATGACCTGTTCGGATGCTCAGATATGATGTGAATGGCATACAACTGAACAGGTAGAAAGTTGTAAATCAGACCGTCGGTATCAAGCAGCCAATGAAATTGAATTCAACATCAGCATTCCCCAACATGTACCCTTTCTGTTCACAGAAACTGTGGGAAGAGCAGTAAATAGTTTAAGAGCGTAGAACTAAGTAAGTGAGAAACTGAGAATTATAATTTGATCCGCAATATGTGTTGTCACAAAATCGACACATCGGTAAGGTAACGGAGTTTTAGTGCCTTCTCACAACAGGCTAAAGTCTTCACTTTCATAAGGTACTTGTAAAGTTTACTTTAATTCTTACGGAACAGACAAAAATACCTGTCCGATTAGTTTGTCTACGAAAAACTTGGCAATGTGAAGTTATGGATAACTGCTTTCTGTGAGAGACCGGTTGATTATTGTTGGTTAACTGAGAATTTTGCCACGCGTAGAAAGCCATCTAGACTGAGGTGATCAAGATTTGGTACGATTATGTTAGTGTGACGAAGCACAATATGGCATGAGTGATGATCTCTTTAGATGAGACATAATCCGTGCATAAATGTCCACACATAAACTAACACATAAGCCAGTGACAGCAACGGTTAGCGGCCGTTTTTTGATCAACCCCGGCTGCTGCATTGCATGAAATGAGCAGAGAAGCACACGACCTGGTCACTTTGCTCAGTGCCGGCTATCCTAAGCTTTCGCCCAAGCTTTTGAGTCATTAAAGTATGAAGATTGTCATACCCCATGTTGTGATGTGTACAGTATTCTTTGTATTGCACAGGATGGTAAACTGTGCGCCTTCAGTTAAAAATATCTCGACTTAGTCGATAATCAACTAAAAATGCTTTGTCACATTGTGCGGCTTATGACAGACCAAACGCTTGATCCAGCGTTTGCACAATGATAACACTGGTGATCCCCTTGTAACACAGTTCATTTTTCAATCCATGTAGTCTACTGCAAGACATTTCGTTCACCTGTTAATATGCAGACAAAGAAAACAAGTCCAGACATAAAATGTGATAGTAAATCTTTTCTGTACGCTAATGGAATTTTGAAAAACATCCGAAGGTTTACAAACTTTGGAACGATCAAAACGTTTACAATAGTTATGTGTAACACAAAACTACTAAACTTTTACTTTGATTGTTTCCTATAGCTGTATCTTGCTCAGCTCCCTTCTGTTTCTGCCTGTCCGATCTTCTTTCACTAACTGTTTTGTTTCGTGGCCTTGAATAGAAACTCGGACCATTGCCCAATGTGTATAGAATAAACGCTAATGAAAATTAAACAAAACATTTTAAACACAAAGTTTGGTAGATGCAAGCATATGGTTTTGGCATATAGTCTTTGCATCTACATCAGCATTAATCGTGATGCCTCCAATGTACCCAGTGTAAACTTCATGTGCATTATTAACAACATACTGACGTAGCTTAGGGCAATGTAGCACTCGGTGTGGTCCCCTCATGTACGGATGAAATATATCTAAACTTTTTGAAAGGAGGAAAATATACGTGACTTCCAATATTAACATGATGGACGAGTGAGTCAAGCCTTTTTTAGTGACAGAGGCCGGTTAGTATATTTACTTGACTGTGAGGCTGCGATTCAAGACAACTGATACTGAACTTATGAGGGCAAAGACCTTCTACTACAACTAAAGTGTTATCTAACTCGTACGCTGTTTTTCAATAAGTGACAACGGGCTTGCAGACGATTTCAGTGTACAGGCGGATAGACGTGTAAGCTGGGTCGTATGGTTAACTATGAGTGTGGTTGTGTGAAACATGTAGCAGTACTAGCAACAACAATAACAACAATCCAAAGAAATAGGAATAAGCAAAATGTTTGACGGTTTATGATCTCTTGTCAGATAGCGTTATTCTCTCTGATGATTGATCTTTGTTCTCTCAGGTTCTTCGCGAATCGTTTGTGGGCAAGCGCTCGTGCACATCTATGATTGCAACCGTATCTCCTGGTCTGTCTTGCTGTGAACACAGCATGAACACATTCAGATATGCTCAACGTGTCAAACATCTCGTTCCGTCCGCCTTCGTAACAAAATTAACTAGCAGAAACTCACTGCGAACATCGTGTTGGTTGCCGGAGTTAGACAGATCTAGTGATTTGGGTCAACGTGCCACATTACAGAATGACGGAGTTACATGCGTCTCTAATGGCAGAAATCATCCGGTTGTGAATGGGAGGCAGCCACTTAAGAGGGTGAGTGGAATGTTTATAAATATTTTTTATTTGTATTTTGTGCACAGTAGACAGTGTTGACCGATCAATATTCGTTGTTTCTGATGGTTGGGCTCAAATTACAGTAACACGTGAATTGACCTCCGAAGACCTGTTCGTCATCATCATCGTCACATTTTTCATTTTTCAGCCTTGCCCTTACACACAATGGTTCGCGCTCCCGTTGGACTTGACAGTGATTTATGACTCAGTGGATTAAAAAAGAATTTGTGCTGCATAATCAGAGCTAGCCTAAACTTTTGACTGGATGGCACTGATATGTCCAGCTGAATATATCACTTTGTGAATACTGTTGGTAATAAACCCCTTACATTTCTTCGTAAGTTAGTCTAATCTTTTCGTCGTTTCGCCTGTTTTGTTAGAGAGCTAATTTTGCAATAGTTGAATAGCAACAGTTTTCACGCTATGATGCGACAGTTTAAAGGTGAGTAATCAGTGGATGCGATCCAAAGTGGTGTGCAGTAGATGAGCTTATTGCTTGTAGGTTTGATTTGGGAATTCACCTAAGGTGGCACTAATTAGTCACACTGTGTTCCATTATAGTATTATGACTGATTAAATAAGCGGGCGATCACTCATTCTACTTTCTTTTGAAGGGAGTTCTTCCGTACAAAATGAAATGGACATTACCTATCCGACACACTCTGTCATCACAAAAATTGTTAGGGGAAAGTTAAATCTGATGCAATCAGACACCTAGGAATGCAGAACATGGAACATGGAACAGTGTTCAAGTAGAACACTAGTTGACCCAGCAGTTCAGTTAAATATTGATTATAAATCCTTTTGTCAGCTCCCTCTTCATCCTACCGCGTTGTATGGCAGTATATCATGTGCTTGGCAACGTAGTTTGCTAACACCAGGCTGATTAGTACAAGTTTCTGGGAGAGGATGAGAGAACTTCAGAAAATGTTTGGACACGGAAGCATATACCATATCGATTGAACATTCTGATCTGCAATGTGTGTAACGTCTGCATGAGTTCTTCAATAGTTCGCTTTGTGCTGCTTCTTGGTTATGGGTGTTAACCGACGTACAATAATGGTTATAACAGAATGTACGAATAATTGATGGTTTGAAACCAGATCAGTCTATCCACAACAATCGGAAACAACTGAAAATGTATAAGGCGTAGACCTGTCCAATGTTTGTCTAAACTACTTGATAGGTAGATGTTGATCTCGGTTTGAACGATAGCTAGTGCAAATGTATCGGACAGCTACTAGCCCTTGAAATTTACCCCAAACATCACCAGTGGAAAGCACATGCACTTCATCACAAATCACACCGAAGCAGCTCTATCCGTACTGGCGGCGATTGTACGCATAACCTGGTCGGCTGCAGTTAATTAGGCCCATGTCTGCTATTAAAATGAGGCTGATAACCGACAGAATTATGCTTTAACCTGCTTCATCAATTTGTTCCGCCAACCCTTCTTAACAGAACACCTCAATGGCAAGAACTCGAAAATACTCTCGACCAGTTTTCGGTCTATCGTCAATCGATACAGGCAAACGAAGTCGGACACCCAGATCGAACAGTCATATTTCTTCGAGATTATCGGAGCCGTCCTGTTCAGTACGAAATCTTTCGGTTTGTGCGGCCACTTCACCAGATTCCATGAAATCAAGCCACAATTCGACCGAGAAAGTGTTGACAGATGTCAAACTTCTTGGAAATTTTGTTGAACCATCTCAGCTATCCAGACGAGTGGAAATAGAGTCTTGGGAAAGGCCGAAGTATATCGCCACGCCTTGTGTTAGGGTAAGTGTTCTGAACAATTTGGGTTATCTTTAATATCACCAGAGGATTAATCAATAAAGCAGATAATATTCTTCTTGGATCTCAAAAGGGGCCACAAATAACATTCAATAACTGAAAGACGTGCGTGGCCTTGAAATTGTGACTGTCCTAATGGTTTAAAAATCTGACTCTGGAGTTAGGCTCAGTTCTGATTACCCTGGTTACTTCGAAAAAGTACCACTTTCTTATTCGGTAGGCCCAGCAGGGGGCCTTTTCCCCTGAGAGTATCATATTGCTCTTCTCTACGCAACTCATTCAGTGTAGCAAAAGTCGAAATTTTTGTTCGTTATATAAAGCACACTGTAATGAGCCCTTGATAACTATGGAGTAGGGAGCTATGTGATAGCAGAAACCCATAATACATTATGTGCACATTCGGCCTAGAGGAATTTTTAGACTATAGGAAACTTACATTCTACAATGTTCTCAGCAACTTATCACATGCAACATGTAAGCCGCTGATCATGTGCATGTGTCCTCAAAGCCGTTTGTTTGACAACAGACTACATCACCATACTTCGGTCTCCTCTGACCGCTTCTCACTATGCTCACATTACTTCCTACATTCACCAGAATACAATTATGTCAATGTTAACAGACAGACACATCAGTGATTGTGCAGTGGGATCTTATCCTTTCGCCAAATTCGAGCGTAAGCAATACTTTGACACGTACTACTGTTACTACCACTACCCACGGCCAAGTGAGGTTGTTAGGCATAAAGGTGTATTGTCATGTGTGTCTGTATTCTATGGGCCTCATACACGTCTTGTTCTATGGGAACCACGCCTCGAAAATTCGCATCACCACATCTAGAAAGCTCTATAGGGCTCTTTTTTCTAACTTGCTCAATATGCAAACAGCGCGGACCAATTATATAAAAAGTCTGAAAACGGTGTTCGTACACCAACAGGTAATCCGAAAGGGATAATTGACATTTGAAAAATCTGCAGTGGTTAGGTGGAGGAAAGTTCAAAGTGGTCAGGTAGTTTTGTACACGGTTGTGTTGGTATATTGCCTGTTGATTATTGAACACAAGGAAGAACACAACGCTAAAATCCTCGTGGTTTTCTAAGGAAGGGATAGTGATAAGTAATCGGTTATGTGGCTAACGTAAGTTGAACACCAATCAAGTTTTGCTCATTTCTATTAAGTTCGGACAGCTAGCGCAAATTGCAAGCTGTGAAAGGAGGAAATTTAATCTTGTGTTAACTTTCACTGAGGTTTGTTAACAGAGAGAATCTTCAGTTCAGTATTTGATTCTAAAAGAAAAATGCTAGAAAGTATGAATATGTACGAAAGCTGTTGTCAGTTAGTGCAATGTCCAATTTATATATACAGTGATGTTCAACAAATTCATGTTCCCCTGCTAGTTTTGTAGGCAATTTTTGATATGTACTTATGCATACAAATATGAGTACGTTGAATATTGTGGGGCTACAGGTTTAGTGTGAAGCATTTTATTTTCAAAACATGAACGTCGTCAAATGTGCACAGAACAGACTGCAAACGACAGGTCACCCTTAGTTAATCAGGAAAAAACAAATACCACGAGATAATAACAATCCCTTCATTTCCGTCAGTCATGGCCGTGAGGCTTGCGGGTAAATTGGAAACGGCTAGCCGTTAGGTTTTAAGTGCATCGGCATTAGTTCCAATTTAGAAAGACTGCTTGAGTCAACGGTCTTCGTACGTGTGGGACCGGATGGCGAGTACTGTTTAACACTGTCTAGGACAGCCAGAATAATATCGGATTCCGTTTTTGCCATGGGACGGCAACTGCTTTGACGGAGTCAACAACGTGACGTGTTTACCGGGTGCGCCTTTCACTGGACGAGGTAGCATTCCGGATCAGTTGTTTTGTCATTATCGTGTGTTACGCTGTCGTATACTCTAAACGTTTGTGCGCTTATTCTGTTCTTTTTGGCGTGAGCTTTAATCTGCTCTGCCGATAAAGACGTCACCACAACTTCAAATGAAGGGACAGTTTGCCTGACAGACAACGATTTGATAGGTTATGAGTATAAACAAGCTGAGCAACACAAATGTTAACTGCAATTTAGCTGCTTGGCATGTATAATTTAGAGCAGACGGTAATTTTTGACTTAAGTCAGTTGTGACGTGGTCGGCTTTGAAATGTACGTTCATAAAGACTTCTTTCGTAGAGTCCGTACACACAGCAGCCTTAACTGGTCTTTTATCGATATGGATGTCAGTGAACTTCTAAGGATATACATCACTGAATAACACTTTTCTTTGATGCTCTGCGAAACAGATTTTGCACCAGACTTCATTCACAAAACAGTTGGCACTAACGAGGAACGTGGAAAGATTTAGATGGATGGTAGTAAGAATATTTAAGGGCAGAACGAAGTGGCTATTAGTGGTAAAAATCGATAGTCAACATTCTGGAGAATATATTTGCTAGCGTAGGGCTCAATAGGCTATCCAAACCCACACCATCAATTTGATTGTGAGATAATTCCCTAAATTCGAAGTGAATGTTCTCCACGCACAACAGTATGCCCTCCGGAGTGATTGACGAGGACGCGTAAAAAATTGGGACTGGGAATAAAGTCGATTGGAAATTCGACTGTTTTTCGAATGAGGAGGTTTGTGAATAAAAATCCAACACCAATAAACAATTACTGATGAGTAGCCGGGGATCTGGTTTATTTTCAAGTTGACCATTACTCACATTTGATTGCAGCCTCCGCATTCAGATAGACTTTCCAGCCAGCCTCTTTCGAAAACAAGCACTAGACTCGAGTTTCGCTCTCATTAGAGCTCATCATTAGTGCATATCCTTGCCACGGCCGGGATTTGAACACCGGCCGTTCCAATCATGAGGCAACCGTGTTAACCTCTGCGCCATTGACTTCACACTAGGCACGACCGAATTATCAAATCTGAACGCCCAACCACCCTCGCTTGTGAGCAATGATCAGATTGCTCGATCGTCTCGAGAGGAGATACAGTAACTGTCCTGTTACCTCTAATCGATAACCGCGCGATTAGAAATTCTACTGTTTGTCGAAGGAGGAGGTTTGTGAACAAAAAGCCAACACCAATAAACAACACCAACATCAATAATAGACGTGTACTCTGAAGCGTGTGACAACTGTAGGAGGTAACGATTTGACGGATTTGACGGAGACTGTAAGCAAGTGTACTAGGTGCGCTGTTAACCATATCAACGCAGACGCCTTGTTATGACCCAACCGGAATCTGGTTAACCATTTCTAATGTTGCTGCTACCCACATATCCTATATATTCTAATTTATTGCACTGGTGGCTGAGGAGAGTAAACGGAATATTTCTATCTCATGGTATACATATTCTTTAGTTATTGGTGAACCTGGTCAACGGAAAACAGTGTTTTAAAATATGTTTATTTAACAGAAGAAACGCTGAACGTTGTATATCAGACAAATTTATTTGAATGTAAAGTTTTATAGTAACCTTTGACTATATTTAACTTACGTTGTCAATTTATCGGTGTTTGAGTCTGTTCGGGACGTCCTCGGATACCCTCAGAACAATCGTAAGGGAGATGTAGTGTTTAGCGTACACGTCCGAACAAATCCTCGCTTGACGCTGAAAATCACACAACGCTTCACTCTTTTCCTTATTCTATCAACAGGGTAGAAGTTTCACCACTAAAGCAAGCTCCACAATGTCGAACAAGAAACTTCGGTTTTTACGCGTGCAGAAACAAAAGCAAGATCTGATCAGAAAACATGAAGACTTCATAAAGGTTGGTCTCTTCTGAATATTTTTATTTGAGAGAACCGTCAGGCAGGAAAGAACACAGTTTTTAGGTGGTTCACTTACAGTAAGAAGTCTGAATTTAGGAAACTCAACAGCTGAATGGAGTATACGTGAGTTAAAATTGTTGTGTGGTTTGTAGTTGACTTGCTGGTTGTCAGGATCCCGATACTATGAAGCGCGCACGTTGATGGTTAGGTGCCCATGGTTATAGTGGGAGGGGGGATGAGGTCGTGAATTGCACGATCGGTTTGTAATGCACTAAGTTGATGAGTTGGTAGAAAATGATTCCGGTTAGAAAAAATCGGGACGTCTTGACTTTTTCGATTTAATGATAAAGTGACCGATTACTTCAATTTTATTGATTGGGCAACTGGTTTTGTGAGCAATCTCAGCTACAAACAGGGTAGTAACCCTCTGTGATTTCTTGCAGATTGCATAAAAGCACGTCGTGCCTATTCACATCTATACAACTGATACTTATCTGGGAACAGGACTGTCTCCCACATCCAAAATCCACCTTCAGTTTGTCGAGTATGCTACGGTGCGCTAAAATTTCTGCGGTAGGTGAAATCAGGAGTCAGAATTCCGGAGTTCTAGATGACAAGCTTTTGGTTCTACGAAAACTAAATAGTCGTGGATTTAGCTGACCCGGTCAAGCTTCCTAATGTTAGTCCGTCATCTTCAAGACCTCACACCCTCGGAGAACTCCCAGGGTGACCCAATGAACCCACCACAGAAGAAGACAAAAGAGTAACTGTTATTTGAGAACTGTGAATCGTGTTCTTCTCCCAGGCTGCGGCTATTTTGTTCCAAGCGGCGTCTGGCTGGAGACGTCACGAAAGGTGCTGACTTATATACTTTGTCGAAATGAATTGAGTGGTTATGTAGGTAGAATATGTGGGGATTAGGGACGCTTAGTGAAGTGTGGCCGCAACACTCACAAGGGGGCTGCCTCAAAGTTGGTATCTCATTGTTGTTCATACCTCAGGTTCCTGTTTGTAAAATGAAGGGGTGAAGCAGATACAGGCACTTTTTGAGCATGGACATAAGGATTCATAAGGTAATTGCAGCCTCTTTCCTTCGTCAACTTAAAACTGTGTTTTTCTTTTCACTGGACAGCATTGTCTATTTGCGAACGAAAATAACCATACACTTCCATTTATAACTTGCTTCACCGGCAAATTTTCAGTCTGTTTTGTAATACAGTAGTACGTTATTTTGCGAACTCTGTTCGAACGCTAGTTACAGGTTCAAAAGTCACGGGCACAAGTTATTCGAACTCGCTTTGCACTGTTTCTTTCTTACAGCGTCTGCCGCAGTGGATTGCAGAACATCAGAAATTGTTGAACAGGGCGAACAAGGACAAAGCTAACATGTTTGGTAAGTGTCTCAAAGAGAACAGAGAATGAATAATGACTTGATAAACGCACTAACCACTAAAACCACACTATCGATTTGTGAAAGGATACAACTACAACCAGAAGCAGAAGTATTCACAATTGAATGTGGCTGAGCTTTTTGCATATGATAATTCAGTCATGCCTAATGTACGTTTACTGGACCACCGCTCAGCGTGGCTGTTTTGTGAAAGCGTTATCGAAGTTCAGCCACCGGCAAAATCAACTGTATATACTTAGGACGAACTCTAACTTGGACGAAGCTCGTATGCATTGATTTCTTCAAAGAGGCTGGCTAAAGGTTTACAAAAGCACGACGGTCGCAACACGTTTTGCGTGATGTTCACCTTATATTAATTAGCCTCGCCTCTTATTGCCCAGTGATTACAGACGAACAGTTGGCACATCTCTAACAATATATATGTATATCTGTTTTAAAACTCAAAATAGTGGTCTCACTATTTAAACTGAAACCTACAATGCACCGAAATTTTGTTGATCTCAAAACACGATACATAAAGCGGTTCACCTATTGGATGATCTTTCTTCTTCCCGTTAACTTCCTCATTGTTGATTAGGTAATACATGGTTGGAAGTTTGTTGCTACTCAGGGAGCGAACAAGAATTTAACTCACAGTGCATTCCTGTTAAAAGGAGTCTGTTAAAAATAGCACTCAAATTTAGCTTATATGCTTCCATTTCAACCACTCGTACTTCACTAACTGTTTCTTCTACGTCCACTCACTTTGGCGCTGAGTGTTCAGGAGGTGAGGTATGCTTGCGGCCGATTGTGGTTCTTCAATACAACCAGGGCTATTGGTTGTAAATACACGTGTCACTCTGCTTCATGGTTAAATTGTGTAAGGTAAAAAAGAGCATGAGTGGTGGAGCATCACAGATGGGAAACGGTTCAAGTTATGCCACATTTTCTGACGTCCGTGAGCAATCTATAAAGTAACGTTCATTACTGATCGACCCTGGTCTCTAGCTGGCTTAGGCTTTCTTGTCACAACGTAGGTATTGTCAGCTGGCTTGTTCCTGGAACCGGGAGAAAGCGGAAGAAAGTGTTCGTTGTGAAACAGAATGCGTTATTACTTGTATCCCAAGCAGGACGTTACACCGCAAGCCAGTACAATGAACACGTATCTTTTGTTGAGTCGTACACGTAGAAAACATCGTCCGACTGTGAAGGCGGTTCGTGAAGAATTGTAGATGAAAATTGTAATTCTGTAAGCACAACTTCAGTTTAAAGTATTTTATTCTGAAAAAAGCGGCTGCGGTCAACAGTGAATGCTGTTCAAATTATAACATCCAACTGCGTGACCACCTGCATTTGACGACACTAGAATCATTTTTACAGGATGCAATAGCTAACACTTCTACTGCAAGCCTTCTTTCACCCGTTTAGGCCCGTGTGTATGCTATCACAATCTCTAATCTTTCTATAGGGTAACCCTTTGGATTTTGCACGACCTTTTGCTCACGTTTTTCCTATTGGAAACACTTGATAGACACACACACAGTACTTGCTTGATAATTTAGATGCACTAATTCTAGAGTGAGATTCAAACCACTGATAACTCTTGCTTGGAGAAAGCCAGCTTGTGAACTAAACGAAGTCAGTGGTCAGTGAGACTATATCTTTTGCTAGTTTTCATAGAGTTACAATTTAGGCAGATTGACGACAGATACTTGCTTTTGTTAGGCGGTACACTGTAATAGGTGCAGAAGCGATAATTTTCGATAAATTTTAAAGTTCTCACATTGTTGTGTGCCTTCTCTTCGAATGCCGCCGCTTCCAGTGCAAATCCATAGGTTAGCAGAAATCTTGCAGCATAGCGGATTTGTTTTGATGTAAGTGATGACCGATGGAATTGTTCACCCTCTTCACAGTGTCCATATAAAGTTTAGAATAACACATTTTTGTGAGTCATTAAAAGGTACAAAAACAGTGTTTGCAATTCAAACCGCGCGGCGACAGTCTTAAATTTCAACCTGGCGTTGAGGGTGCATCGTCGTCGCAATCGTCAACACAATCATTCCGTCACAGTCTTCTGAAATCCGTGTTCTGATTTACTGAATCAGAATAATCTTTTTCCGCTAACCCATCCTTAACCTCACTACACCATGTCTAAGCTATTGTCGCACATCAAACAATTTGGTATTGTTGTCACTCAATACCTATTATCTTGTTTAGGACGTTCTGTGAGATCCGGTCACCGGACACGGTATAGCCCATGGCACACCTCATGTGGTCAACTGGTGTGGGGCACACCATCAAGCCGGTCACTAGCCACACTAGCAGCGCATATTCTTGCCCGGATCAGAAGTTCCAAACAACGGCCGAAACAATGCTCAGTTGTTTCGACACAACTGAGTAGCCCTGATCCAAAGACTATCAGCTGTGGTGAACACGAGCAACATTTTTCATCTCAAAATGATCACGTACTTTGAGCAATAGCCGCAAGTGATCTTGACGGAACGGTGGGATATGATGAGTTGGTCATGCTTACCGTCATGCTAGATGAGTGGTTACTAGCATGCTATGCTCACAATTTGCAAGGTTAAAGCATGAGTGTAACTAATGAAAACATAGTTTAGACAAGCTCACTGCCACCACACTATTTTATCTGCTTCGGTTATTCGTCTGCTGGTATCCTTTTATATGAACCTCATTTCGTGACTTGGTTCCGATTTCCTGCAAATGTGGTAAGTGACCATCGCAAGTTAATGCATTCACTATAGCAGAGCACAAATGAAGCTAACCGAACTTAGTAGACGATTTCACACGAGATCTTCAGCATAGTCCAGAATTTGAAACGCTAGACTTTTGTCCACTTTGTATTCACTTCAAAACATGTCACCTGGAGGGACTATTAACAAAAGGCTACTGATATGAGAAACAAAAGCGAAAATAAACCGAACCAATTTTTGGAAAGTGGTGAAGAAATTTTTAGTCAGATTAACATTAGCAAGCGGCATTAAAAAATATAAAAAACATTACAACCTACTTCAACGCATTTTAATTAGTTTGTGATTGTTTTCAGCTTACGTTACACTTTTGACCAGCCGGCTGAACCGAGATATTGTTCAGTTGAAGAAGATTCAAGGTAAGTGCTGGAAGGTTTTGCATCTAAGGGACTTTCAGTGAATCTTCTTGAAACAAATCTATATCATTTATGTTTATGTAGTTTCTTTAAGGTAGAAGTGTGGCGTTATAAAAATGGATTAGGAGGTCAAAGAGATGCTTAGATATTATGACAGCTTGAAAGTACATATATTCTTCACAACTAATAAACGTTGGACTCTTGTGGTGTTATTCTGGCCTTTGTATATATCAGTTTTTAAGTTGCTTGCCACATTCTACTGTCACCCCAATTAAGCAGTAATTGATGTGCCAACAGTGAGATTAAAATCTTCCCGTCGGAAGTTGTATAGTATAATGGCGGTTCTGATGGTGGTTTCAATGGCTTTGAAACGTATTGCGTTTGTATAATTTCAAATTCCATCACACCTGTATGATACTGGAAGTCAAGATGATTTATATCTCAATATTGGGGAAATACCATAAACAACTTTAAAGACCAAATTCGGTTTGTAAAATGTGTACGTACTTCGAACGGACGTGTGCGATATACATTCGAGGGTGTCGCGAAGACATATGAATCAGCACAAATGTGCAGTATACAGAATAATTCGAAGCGATGCGCGTGAGAGTAAGCCGAACGGAATAACTTGTTTATGTCTCGGTTACGATCCTACCAACAAAAGGTCACATGTACGGGAAAACACGACGGAATTGCCAGTGTACTTTATCATCTGCGACGAGCAGCATTCAGGGATCACAGAGTTTTCACGTTCATCTCGTAAGCGTACGCAACAACCTAAGTTATCACTTGTTAAATACACGTTGGTCAATCGTGTGGCCATAAAGAGCACCGACAAGGTCAGTCACCGTTCACTGTAGCAGTAATGAAGATTGTCCAAAAAGGGCAATTTACAAAGAAAAAGGGCGAAGAATAAACGGGACAAAACAAAGTTTAGAAGACTACCTAACAACGTTTCTTAGATAGATACGTTAACGACCGTGAGAAGCTTTGTCATTGATAACCTTCCTAACCAGTTAATTGTGTGTTCACATAGTGCACATACAGGAGATCGACGTATCCATTTTACTTAAAGGAACAGCCAGGATCCTTCTGTTTTATGACCACAGCGGTATTTGTCTATCTCAAGGTTGGATCCCAGTGTTGGATGAATCGCCGAATAAAGTGGGGGGCGTTGTGCACTCGGCTGGTGTGTTGAGTAATTGACCCCAGCACTGGCCATTGCGTACTTTCAGTAGCTGACCAATTAGGCTCGCACCTGAAGGAGTTGAAAATACGCGCTGACCAAAAACCTAACTGTTCAAGTAATTATCCTGTTCGGTGTGATCTAACTTTAGAAGAGAAAGGTGGTTAGACACAAGTCATACTTCCAAATCATAGATGGCGCAGACTGTGAGGGCAGCAAATACCTTCGTTATCCTCAGTGATATCACATGAGCGATATCAGTTTATGATTCACGTACGTGAAACCATCCTCACCATCGAACTGACGGTTTGTCAGAAAGTACTATCACGTGGGACTTCCTCAATTATGGGGCAACACTTTGTAGTTTTAAATCGCATTCCGTTTATGTTCACGTGGTTATTAATCTTTTCTGGCAAGGTAATCATGCCTTCGACGGAAATATCATCTGCATACTCCACGTTATCTCCACAAAGAAGCTTTGCACATTAGTCATTAAATTCTTTAAGGGCATTGAGTAGGACGGCTTTCGTAGTAATCCTGTACCACGTTACTTGGGTAGAAAGTTCCGAAAACCCTATAAGCAGTTAAACAAAAGTTAGCATTTCGGCGGAAAAAAACTGGTTATCTACATGAGGGTCGATTCTCGAAAACCTGTTTTAATGCAAACTTCCGTTCGACGGAACCCTCGGTATGATTAGTATCTGGTCTGCTCTTCATTCACTTGACTTCTTCCTGCCTGGCAGTTCGACGCGTACTCATTAAGTACTTAACTTGGAAGTGATAGGGACATAGGTTAGCTGTTCAATTATTTCAAGGTACGGACTTTCAGACTGACACACTTTGATCTGTTTCATCCTTGTTTTACAGAGTCTTTTAGTTCGAACGCTTCGTTCCATCAGATACGGGCTTCTGTTTGTAACACAAAAGCTGCCGATCTGCATCTGTTTCGTACCGTCCCTCTGTCTATCTGACAAGTTCAAACCTTTTTTTATTTTGCCAATTTCAGTGAGTGTGAAAATGGAGGTTAACAAGAAACTAAGCGAACAACGTCAGCAGAACCTGCATTTTTTAGAGTATAATGAGATAGATAGTATGCGCCTGATGGTCAAAATTTGCCGGAAGCACACGACCGGTTTTGTGGTTGCTGCCAGTTTTCAACTATTCGTACCCGGTGAACCTCGGTCACACATACTACTGTAGGAACGGCATATGCTTAACGTAGTATATTCCAACCTATTTATTTTTTAGTTTTGTCATCTATCTCAGAGTCACTGCGGTCCGTAGATCAGTGCCGATGTTAGGGTCATAAATTGGGGCTTTACGGAAGCTCAGTCTGTCTCAAGCTCCTAGATGGAACAATTTTTATAAGCTATGATAACATGTTTGTCTTGTGTTCAATTTGGTTTCGACTGTTGACTCACAGTGGTCTGAGAATTTCAGAGTGCATTTTACTGTGATCCACACTTTGTACGCTTGCTGAATCACTAATCAGTCATTCTGATTTTTTATCTTTCTGTTTCAGATGATGTACTTTTTCTGCAATGTTTACAGGCCAACTGCAGTTGATAAAGCGGAAGGGGTGCTATTGCAGTCCGGCTCTATGTTAGGTTGTACATATGTTACAAATACATATGTTGGGTTGTATATATATATATATATATATATATCCACACACACGCGCACACCAGTTTTCCTTCAGCCTGTTAATTGGCTCAGTGTGTTCTTTTGACGAATTCCGAACTACGTGGACAGCACACACGGCGAACAGGAGGAACTTACCGTTGTACGGACTGTCTTTGATACTGGCGTGTGCAACTGTTTTACATATGGTACGAAATTTGATGAAAATTCCACCTTATTTTAGAGGAAGGTCTATGTGTTTCATTTTAATTGTTCCTAACTCACGTTGACTCTCCAATGCATCTTACTTCCTTAACCATGACCTACTATTGTGTGCACTTCAAAATGTATTAACAAACTTTCTGACGACCGACATACAATGAGAATTTCATTGTGTGGCGGAACTGAAAACTACTTCTGGAGAACAAACACAGGAGCAGTTCATCTATTTTGCTCCGAATACTGATGTATCTTACCTCGAGATAACTTATCAAATTCTGCTCGGTAGGAGATGAGAACCTCGAGTTAACGCAACACCGTACGCTCATGATAGTTCTTTAAACGGTGTGGCCATAAAAAATGTTCATTAGTTTTCTTCAAAATCAAAGAGAACGTGGTAGTGAACTCACTGCCTATCTCACTAAGACTCTGAGTGCTAGACTTAAACGCAGTTAGATGGGATATATGCGCAGTGTAATAGTAATCGAGTTAAAAAGTTGTCTAGTCGGGGGCAATTTCCGGCCAGAGCAATAACCAGTGATCCTCCGACATTCTGAAGGATTATTGATTTAAGTGAACGATGGATGTAAACGGAATCAACAGAGTAGAAGTTTACAAATCAAGTTGCATAAAACATTTCATCACTTGTGGAGTATTGTCGGTTAAATTGGCCGCGGCCCGACCAAATGGATACTGGGATGGATCCATTGTCAGTGAACACTCGAAGAAGCGATAAAAATACTCATTGTCTGGAATAAGTATATTCTTGATTTTACCGGAGTTAGATTTTAATTTCAGTCTGACGACTGCGTTTGTTTTCTCTGTAAGGAGTCACACGGTAGGTTTTGTAAACGAATATAAACAAGCTTCTCAGTTACTCTGATTTCAAGGATGCTGGGTTTAAAATAAACGACAGGCAGAGATGGGCCATCACCTTTGAAAACGACCGAAGTTTTCTATAGTTACTTATGACAAAAATGCACCCCAGAACCCTTCAGAACTATAATTATGGAGACTGGTTTGTTTTGCACAGAGACTAATAGTCCGTACTGTAGTGTTACAAGTGCTTCCTAGTTATAGACATAACAATATTGTGACCTCAAACTGTCGAACAGAAACGCTTGATGTTATCAAACTTAAATGGATCTCACCTAAACGAAACAGGTCGTTGTGTTTGAAACGCAAAGATTGGTCAAGTGCAGCAAATGAGAGTCATTTCGGCCACAATGTTTTGAGCTACAAAAGGCGGTTCCTGGCATTCTGCATTTAATGTGGTTGGGTTTGTTCAAGTTAGTCGTCTCCCAGTTCACGTTTTTCAGTCGTGATTCTGTTGGTTGCACTGAATTCCTCTCAAGTCTTTCTCCTTATTTTGGCGTGACGTCCGTCCCAGCACTGTGGTTCTGGAATGCTCTGGTGACTAAAAACCAGTGTTTTTATCCATATGCCCAGACCAACTTTTAGTTCGACGTGCTCTGGTCACCACCATCAACTAGACCAGTAAACTACCCAGCTCACTATGAGCGCGGCTGGATGTGACCAATTTTGGTAGAGGACAGATGTCTGTTAATCATTTTGGTTCCGACCTATGTACTACCACTGAGGTACAAATGAACATGAATTGTCAGTGAAAATTATTTGTTATGTACTGCATCCCTGAGAGTCATAGAGTAGTCGATTGTGAAGCATAGACACGAGCATCGGCAACAGCTTTAAGTTGTCAGGTTGAATATATGTCATTATACTAGCAAGCAGGATATCAATTCCAGTTACACAACTTCCTTATCATAGGATCATAATCCGGTGTACCTTCCGTCTCATAAGCGCGAACATATCTTCCTGATGTGGATCAGGGCATACTGATGGCGTCATAATCAATAAAATCAGGAAATTGTTTCATACAATTTAGGAGCAGAGTATTATGCATTTACACAACCATATCTTCGGCAGGTGGAGTTTATAATATTTTTCAAATTTATTTCATTCAGTAAGAATATTGGTTCGATTTAACGGTCCGTTCTTTTGGGAGAGTATCCAGACTGATGGGCAATTGTGATAGGCAAGGAATAATGGGTAAGCCGTGTGCAGAAGGGTACACAAAAATAGATTTGAAATGAGACGGGGTTGAGAAGTGGGTACATAGTGAGAGAGGTCGGGATGAAGAAGATTGTTGGAATTAAACAAAGTTTTAGAGGTAAGCGAGTTGCGGGTTTTGAAATCTTGCGAGACACGGTAGATTAAATGAGTCCGTAACGAGGAATGTAGCTGTAGTTGAACAAGCATCTCATAAATTCAAGGAGATGGGCGTGGGCTAGATCAACTGGTCAATCTGGTATGACCATTTTGGTGAGTTGGATAGGATATTTTCAAATCTTAGCGAAACCAAATTTTTGAGAATGTGCATGGAACCCATCTGGATGGAGAAGAATGTAACGAAGTTCGCCACAGAAAACAACCGAATTTTTGAGGACTGGCGAAGATTCTTGGCTATTTTATCATGTAAACCAGAAGCTACTCGAAGAACAAACATTTAACAGCAGCAACCGAGATGTGTGAATAGTATACTCATTGAAGACAAAACAAAATCTCTACAGTGATCCAGCTGAAAGTAACACTACAATCAAGGATACAAAAACGGACTATCTCCTGTTTGCTAACCAAGATAGAATATTATTCCAGAGGTGGACAGAAAATAAAGAAACGTGAACTGATGTGGGTCACTATACTTGTTTCTTAACAAGAAAGTGGTTGTTATCAACGAATTGCATGCAACTAGTCAAAATTTGGACAGGATTTTCCTTAGCACTGAACTGATGCTGACGGTTCTGCAACAGGTAACATGTGTCTTCTATGTCGTGCACTCTGTGAATATAATTGCAGAGAACTCGGTTAGATCTGGAGCACACTCTTTGAGCACAACCGTTAACAATCCATGCGGCCCACCCGCTCCGTCAGCTTTACGGTGTATCGTTTCCTTATATACAGTTACATATTCAGAAGAGTTTGAATAGTTGGTTGAAAAAAGCATACACGCAGTGAGGGAATGTTTAGTGACATTACAAAATATTCACAAAACTTCACTATTGCGTTATCCTTTTCACTGTTTTTCGTTTGATGCCTTTTGTCCTCTTGGGATAGAGCGATCGGAACTGATCAGGGAGTACAAAATTGCCCCATAGAAGCAGCAGTGGTAAAAATGTCAAAATTACTGGCCATTCTTTTAAAATACACAGATCATGGTGAAAATGAATTAGTCCATTGTAGAAAGCACTTCTCATTGTGTACGAAAGTTCCCGAAAAGAAACTTTCGCTATTTTAACTTGTGATCCGCATTAAATGCTGATGGCTAATTTTGTTATAAACGATAAAATAAAGCCTAACGACCTTAAGATTTGAATTATCCGGTGGTGATTGTTTGCTGACATAAACAAAATTGTGGTTTATTTTCGAAAGTCGAACCAAGACTGTCGTCCACTTCGGTAGAGTGAATAAGAGCCATTTGTAATCCAAATGTCTTGAGGAAGCTGGTACTAAATCGATTGAAGTAATCTGAAAACGCGCAAAAAGGCACATGAATGTTGAAGCAGAGCAATGAACAAGTGTCGATGAGTACTTTTGGCTGTAAATTGGTAAATGAGAAATGTAGATAAGTAATGACGACTACAATAAAGCGCTGTCCATCTAGAAGCATGAGCTTGCATTCCAGAGTTTTACAGTTTATATGATCTGTGATATGCTCAAATATATTGTGTACTGTTTGCAAACAGTGGTGTTCTATATCAGTCGTAACACCATCTAAAGTTTGATAACGTATTGAGCTAATGAGTGCAAGCGCCCTGTATTAGAACACATTTGCAGACATTGCTTCTTAGCCGTAAGACGACAAAGGGTGAGAGAATGTGGCTTTCACTTAATATAATAATAGATTCGTTCATATTATCAGTGAAAACTTGACTACTGTTCACCTGTTTATCCGTGTTATTTTCCTGTTAATGATACCCATGTATCATTGCGACACTCCTCTGAAGCAGCACGACCGTTAAGGTATGGGAAAGGCAGGGTTACTATCTGTAGTGACGAGTGCCTGGTTTGTTCGAATGGACAGGACCTTCCACACAGTTAGTACTGTATGCCACCAAAATGTGGTAGCCACACATGGGGATTGAATTTGGTCAGATTGAACAAAACAAAAGGTTAAATTGTTCAGAGGTGTAAATAACATCGCGAAAATGATAATTTCAATTCAAAAGTTTTGTATGAGTAGAATATGCCAACAGGTGATGAAGTGTCAGAAATGAAAAATTCTTTTTTTTCTGGCATCAGTGTATCGTAGACATTTTGAACAAGTTAAGTGTACATATATAGCGCACAATACAATTATTGCCTTCTTCAGTATTTCCTTTTGATTCTGACTTTCTAAGAGAAGAAAAACTCCGAGAAAGATTCCTTACAGGATAGATTGCTCCATCCCGAATAAGCACTCACGAGCAGTGGTACTGTGTCCCTAGTTTGGTATGTTCTTTGTAATGGTGAGTGTCGACTTGTTCAGTAGTTAAAACCTGGTCGCGAGCGAATTGACTATCTGGGCCTTTGGACTGTGATTATCTTTAGAACTATACTGATCGCAGCTTTCAAAACAAGAACTACACCGAAGTTCTGAAGTAGGAACATTGAAATTGGGGACGGACACACAAGAAGTCGTCTACACAATCATATAAAAGTGTTAAATGAAAGTAGAAGTTTCGTAAACCTTTACTACTCATAAGAAGCAACCAGGATAATGTGTCTTGTTGCGTTTTTGTTTTTCTCATAGAATTTCTCAATTCATACTTATTGCATTCCTTAAATTCTAGAGACCGTTGTATTGCAGCGAGTTGACTAAACGCTGACGGTGATCACACTTGAGCGTAGGCGCAAAGGGAAGCATGAGCACGAATCAAAGTACTTAACGTTCGCCCTGACTAAGCGGTCACATGATTTATCGAGCAGGTCAGCAGGAAATGGCACAGACGCAGATGCAGCAGGGTAAGCAGTTGGCCAATTCTCGAGTGGACAACGCGATCGGTCGGTCATTGCACACAATGGTGCCAAAGCCATAGCAATACTGAGTCTTTCATTTTTGTGGACAATACTAGTTTGTTGTGGGAAGCGACTCCTCGAAAAATCAGCGGCTCAGAAGCATCTTTTCTGTGTGTCTCGGTGTCTTTTTGTTCTCGGTGTCTTTTTGTTCTCGGTTTCTGTTTTTGATGGTTCAGGAGACTTGCAACAAATTTCAAACGCCGAATCACAGATCCGTGGAGGAGAACACGTAGCTGATCGGGAAAGACTACAAATATGATTCAAGGAATTATAAACGACAAAGCCTAGAAACATAAGTGGCTAGTAAACACAAGCATGAAGAATACATTAAATGGTGGAGCTTACGTCGTGGTTTGACTTCAAGTATTGCTCGAAGAGAGGTGAGTTAAACACGCGGAATCGAAATAGTTGAGTCCACTGGATCTAGGAGACTTAAGTTAAAAGCCAAGTAAACGCAATTGCATTCATCTTGCGGCGAACGCCTTTCGCTGGGGGACGTTCCATGGTGAAGGGTTTGTTCTAATACACAACACTACAAGTTTCATAAATCCTAGTATATATCCTACTCCTAATTTCCCGAAGTAGATGGTCAATTCAGCTTTGTCGCTCAGAAATGCGCCGTGATTTTTGATAGAAAATCGGTATCTTCAATCATTCTTGCAAGACATATATCATTTCTTTCAATCGTAGTGTGCACCACATAAAAGAGTCCAGACAGTTCAGCCGATTGGCCGATTGACTGTGGCGTAAAGGAAGGCATATGCTATGTAGGTCTGGAATCGTACTTAATGTGTGGGTTATCGTTGTATTGCAGGCTGGGTAGTTATTCAGAATCGCATGCCAGCTCCCATACATACTGTGAACATCTATGAGATCAGTAGAAGCACAATGAAATAGGGATGTCAGACCACGTAATTTAAACTAAAAGAGGAATGAACGCAACATTCCAAGGAGGAGGCCATGTGGCGGTAATCAGACAAACTTGAGGTAGAATGTGTGTGTCCAGAGCAAGCAAATAGGAACAGATCAGACGTCGGCCAGACACGCGCACCCTACATGTTAGCAGACATATAGAAATGCAACAGTTGTTCAGTTAAAAATACTAGTTAATAAGACGCATGCTAGTCGCTAGTGCTGTTCGTTCCAGTCGCTTGGAAACAAACGTCCTTGATCAGTCCGATTCACTAACTCTGGTATGCTCACAGGATTGCGATTGAGCAGATAACTAATCTAGTCCTAGTGTGATGATTGTCAATTTAAGGCCTATTTGCGCTCTGTTCACTTAAGCAAGGATGGAATTCATCACAAGAAACCAAAAGTTAGAGGAATTGCATTAAAAAATTCAATAAAAGTTAACGCCGTAACAAAACTTATGGTGTTTATGGTGCCAAATGAAAGTAACATTGTTCGATAATCTCAAGATGTCGGAAGCATAAGCTGTTCTATACAGGCACGATCAGCAATAGCTTTGGGTAGCGGGTTGTGCACAGCCCCGTTGGCCATATTTTTCCGCACTGTTCGAAGCTGGGTATCATTAAATAAGCATCACTGTAGTTAATCTGTTTGCTGGTAAGAAATTAGACGTTCACGTCTGTACAGTGGACAAGCAGTTATGCGTCTGCATCAACGTGCAGGTTTTAGTTTGAATTCTCAAGAATCTCGTCGGATCATCGATATATCACTAGGATTAGGGTGCGCGGTTACTACCCTGAATCACCAAAAATAACCTTAGAACAAGTATTTAAGTTGTGATAAAAAATCGCCTATCGGAAGCTTTCCAGGGTTGCGGATGTAGGTAAAACATCCAACGTCAGAATATGCGCGCAACTTTGAAAGTGTGTTTGCACACAGTTCAGAAATGAAGAAATTTGCGCAAATACTTGAAGTAATATTTCAACGTTTTATCTCAAGCTGTCACACCAACCCAAATGTAGTTGCCTTGTTTTTGTTGATCCCCGTTCTCAGTAGTTTTCAATCAGTTGCGGCTCCCATGTCTTTGTAAGGAAATATTGGTTCTTGAATTGTGGTTATGATTACCGACTGGCAGCCAAGTTTTACTGTACTGATTTTCATGACGTCTTTCCGGATGTTTAAGCCAACTCACACATCTGGCAAACAGATCGTGTCTCCTTAATTTGCATCCGTAGTTAGATAACTGCTTCTATTCATTGAAGTAAATGTAGATACGTTTCTATGGACCATCCAGTCGTCACTTTCACAACGCTGTTTGAGCTGCTTGAGTTGAGATGCGTCTGCGGCGTTTCTGTGTTGCTTACTAGATCACCTTCAGTCCTTCCGAAAAGTGCAGTGGTTTTCAAGACGCCAGAACTTTGTAAAAATATACTTTCAAGTTCAACATCGCTCGCAGTTGATCGCAGTCTTTGCATTCAGATAGAGTTTCCAGCCGGCCTCTTTCGAAAAGAAGCACTAGTTTCGAGTTTCGCTCGCATTATAGCTCATCGGTAGTGCATATGCCTGATACGGCAGGGATTTGAACTCCGGCCATTCCAATCGAGGCAACCGTTTTGACCACTGCGCCGTTGACATCACACTAAGCACGACCGAATTATCAAATCAGAAGTCTCGACTACTCTCGCTTGTGAGCAATGATCAGGTTGCCCGATCGTCTCGAGAGGAGACACAGTAACTGTCATGTTAACTCCAATTGATAACCCTGCGGTTAGGACTTCCAAGATAGGTCGAGATCACCGATCTTATTCAACTTAAAAAAAAACTAAATCACCGACTACTCATCAGTAAGATTAAATTAGAATATATATTTTGTTGAAGTCTTACTACTAGGAACTTAATCAGTATGTCAATTTCCGGAGCACTATTTGTTTAACAAGTTGATTTCGGTCATGTTGGTCTCAATTACGAGGATGATTTTTAAATCCCTAGTTGAAACTACTCAAGATGCTTCATCCGAGTAACTTCAGAAGCAGGTTGCTGCGACAGGTTTGTTGCTCCACAGGAGCTGATGTAACAGCCTGGACGAACTGAAGGGACGGTTGTCATGAAGTTGTCAAATTGCTGGAAAATGTGCGTCACCTTCGAAATTAATCCCGGTGTGTTGACTAACTCGGTTGACCATCTTTTGTGCGCCAGTGATAACGACAAGCAAAACGATTTCGTACATTTGTTGTGCTGGGAAGAAAAACGCTGTGCAGGGCCTTGTAAAGTGGCTAACGAATTCCAATCTGTTCTAGATACTTACTACTGAATTGCACCTAGCGATCTAGAATAATCGACGGAGTGACGCGTAATGAGCGACTCTATGAGCGTCGAATCAGGCAGTCGGGTTTGGTTGACTCTCATCTGATTCAGAGGAAACGTCAGAAAAGCGATCAAAATGATCAGAATCTATACAGTGCCTTTGAAAAACTCATAATAACAGTACTCCGTCTCGTCGAATGCGAACTGACCAAGCGCCCGGAGTATCCAGCAATAAAAGACGCTGAACATAAAAAGCGAACAGAACCAGCTTTTCAAAATAATAACCACTCCGCGGAAGATGAGCCTATTCTAACAATCACGTACAGATTTAGTTGAGAGCTTGTTAACAATCACCCGGCTAAAAATTCTCAATATGTACGTAATGAGCTACGAAAGAAGAAAATACGCATTCTATGCATTCAGTCAAGGCGCAACATTCATGATGATTGTTTGTTGTGCCCAGAGAAATGGGTAAAATGAAACAGGTTTAGAATCGAATTTCTGCGGGAAATTCAAACATATTTTATTCAAGTGAACGCTGGGCCTCATAAAACGGACAGAAAAGCATACGTACAAATTAAAGCCGATAATTACCCAATAGAGTTATGATTGTTTTCATCTGGATAAGAGAACGGTTTGGATATGGGGATTGCGCAATAAATTCACAATGCTCTTGTGAAAAATCATGGATATTTCAGTGCCCCGTCGAAAAGTACAAATTAGCGTTTTTGCATTTACCACCTTTTATAAGTTCCCCTTGAGAAAATGTAATTCTTTGCACATTTAAATGATTTTCAAACAGGGCACCCACGTAATAGTTTTCAGCAACTAACCGAATAAAATGTACAAAAATTACGCTAAGACGTCGTTGCGCTTTTATCAATTATTGATGTAAACTTCAGTTTATATTTTATCACTTCTCTCCGATCTCATATGTCGGTTTTTATTCATATTTTATGCTGTATTTGCCAAAATTCAGACACAAGCGCAAATGAATGTCATTTTTTCACAAAAATGTTCTGCGGCAAGCTCTGGCTTGTCAACTTCGAGACAACACGCACTGTAGCATGAGAAGAAACGTGAAAATGAGAAACATAATGGTTCTCTATTGAAACTAATAGACAACCTTTGATTGTTACTCACTGACAGCAACCACAAATACGGGTAACTATAGGGTGTACTCTTTCGTGAGCAATAGGGAAAGTCATCACATTGTACTCTTAATCTGAGTTCACTTGAGAAGAGGCAACTATTCATACTTTCAGGACTGGTTTGTAAACAGCCGACAGATGTGTTTGTCGGCAAAAGTTTTATATTAATTCACAAACTATTTCAGACAAGGTGAATTAGTTCTGAAAAATATCCGGATATGTGAATTTGCGAGAGAATGCACTTTACGGTACTGTGGAATCTTGGAGATAAATCTGAGTGAGCAACTGGTCAAAGTGTTTGGAAATTCATCAATAATTTTATTGAAGTTATGTTCAACGTAATGGTGTGCTCTCCATTTCATGTATTTTGCTAGGATCATTACTCCTGATGAGAAACTGCATCAGCGCGACATTAAGCCTTTTACGTAATCTTGATCAACAACTTCTCTAGATAATCAACACATGCCGTGACGATTAGCAGTATATCATTGACATTGTAGGAGAGAATTTGTCTCATTACACAGATAACCTAAAAGGTCAGCAGCACAAGGGTGTTTAGAAAAACTTGTACACAATATGCTTGACAGAGTTCTGACGGTTAGTGAGCTGCTTATGTTTAAATGGGGATTGGTTTTCAACGACTGTAGAAACCCATTGTGATTACAGGACGTAATTCCAACTCTGGAGCCCTTGCTGGCAAACCTGCCCCCACATATGTCCGAAGAAACTCGGCTAACCTTGAAAAACTGAAAAACAGTCGCGCAAAAGTCGACGAAGGATGAAACTTTGGACTTAAGTACGCCTAAACAGGATCATTCTATCCATCTAACCAAGGCAGACGAAGGAAACTTGACGGTTTTTTGGATTGAATGGACTACAAACATAAAGTTCTCGATCACCTGGATCCTAGGTCCTAGGAAAACGGTATGCAGGAGGACTAAACTCCAGTTTCAAACAAAATCAGTTTACGGGTGAATATATACCTGCAAGAATTTGAAGCAGAAATTGACCGCTGTCTATAACAGTCCCGGATGATTTTGTGGTTTGCCGGAACCACATAAAGCGGACAAACCAAGTATGAACTACATCAAATTTCACAACCTACAAACTCGTCAGATATCACTACACAATTTGAATGCACTGCAAAAAACACGTTTGTGGGTTATATTGACGGTTCCATCATCTTTGCAGTTATTTCACGTTCCTCATCATATACTAGTTTTCCGTAGCATTTCTCGCCTATTTTTTGAATAATGGTGATGATTCAAGAATTGGAGCAACTTTAACTGTTTTGCAAGTCATCGGTTTATGGTTGACAGATGATTATTTTACTTTGAAGAATATTTTTGTTGTTGCAAAACTGAGGGAGGGTTCACCCTTCTTACTGACAGCTGCAAACCTTTCTTAAATCAGATGTAAACACAAGCGTTGTCCAAACTTACCATCCTCCAGAGATACGGCCAAGGTCTGTGGTAATCAAGTGTAGCCACAAAGGAAATTTCTCACAATTCCCAAACAAAAAATGCAAGAACCCCAAGTTCAGAGTATAATCAGAGAAAGAACACAGAACTGGAAATATCCTGGATTTTCAGCCGACAGTATACAAAGAACAACTGTTCGGCATTAGTATTCATCTGAAACCAACCAACACCGACCAACACCTGCATTTTGATTCAGCGAATTCGGCAGTAGTTCAAACGTACAACTGCCTCCTCACTGACCAAGAGGACGAAAAAGGTCTGCACCAGTGATGCTTGCTATGAACAAGAAATTGCCCGGCTGGTTGGGCTGCTACGAAACGACAAGTTTTCAAAACCGCTCATCCATAAACAGATAATCACACCTGTGATACAATCAAACAAAGAAGAGAGGAGTACGTGGATCGCATCCCTTGAAATACCCTGTATTACGAGTACGTCAGAAATGATCAGAAAATTTAAAACGGTCTACAAAATCGTCACATATTTTCTCATTGATAACACCTTACAACGCAATCTGATAGAGCTGAAAGACTCAATCCGACCACACAGTCGTGACAATTGTGTTTTTAGAATATACTGTAGCCAGTGCTGTCTTCATTTGCCATGCGTCTGGACAATGGAAGGTTAGATTCGCGGATTACTAAAAGCGCACGTTTCCTTTCAAAAGATATATTGCGTTTAAAATGTCTAGAATTTAACTCGGTCATTGCATTACGTACGTTAGATGCAGCCCACAACATCTTTTATGATAACACCCGGATCTTACAACAAGGTTCCAGGCCTTTCACTGGACGGACAAAAGGGGAATCCCTCAAGATCAACACATACACTATGTTCGTCGGCCACATTGAAGATGAAAACCTCTCGTCCGTTTAGATAGGTTTAGTAACACTCCTGGTTAAACAGCACAGTGCGATGCGGAATGAACCCATTTGAAGATGCAAGGGTCACACCAGACAAGCAACCACTGTCGTTACCGTGGTCCACCTCACACAGAGATCAATGTCTAGATTGGATGAATGACTGATAAACACTCAGTCAGAGCAAAGCGACTGAATTGGTTATGTGACAGCATATTTTGTTCGTATAATCATTTGATGGAAAAATTAACCTGACAAAGACTACTTGCGATAAATGAAACAACTGAAACAAAACCATTGACTTTCCAAACAAGCCGAAGCGCTCTTCTTCCTACGGCTGTGTTTGTATCCTCTGGCACTTTCATTTATTAGCTTACTTTTTACAATTTCGTTTTCGTTTGTCTCCTAAAACTGACATTCTTGATCGCTTTGTTTCTTCTTTCGGAACAGTTAAACGCTGTGCAGGATGTAAACTAGCATTCCCAGCTTCCTGCAATTTGTACTGCTGTGACGAATTGTATTGCGGGTTTCTTCTCGGCATGGGCAAGCGAACAGGTTGCTTATAAGCCTATGGTAAGCAGACCACACAGACACAGAACAACAGAATAAACGACCGCGGAAGATAACACATGGAATGACCTCAAAAACAAACTGGAGATTTGGTCGTGAGTGGAAATTCAATAACCATGTAGCATACGTTCGCCACACACATCAATCACATAGTGTAAAGTGTGTTGAAATTACTAATCGAGTGTCTCGGTTTGCACTGAACAAAGCAGGGGCCCTTAAATAAAGAAACACCCACACACTGGGACATGGTTGGCCGTTTTCATCGAGTAAGCTGATTTGCAGTGACAGCTACCTGGATTCACTTTTTTTTAGGGAAATTTTACTTAAATCAGGAGTCCTTCCCCATCACACCTCTTTAAGGATGTTTGTTGATTTCACATTCACATTCCGCCACCAAACGAAACAACATCATCAATGTACAAGTGTTTGAGTGAAGAGGTCGATGAAGGCTAGTGGATAACTGTTCTCATATGCCAGGGTGAGTCGGCTTTCTGATCAGTATCCTGCTGCCTTCCAGTTTGAATCGGAAGCCCGACCGGCCACTTCTTGTTGCTTTCATGGTTTAAACTGGCATAGCTTTGGTCACTTCCCGCAGATCTGGAATCTGATTGGTCGACTCCTCTTATTTGACAGGATGAAACACATTCCTCATTCTCCGGTTTGGACTAAATGGCTACCAACTGTCCACCTTTTAATAGTATTTCGATCAACTCAATTTGATCGTTTCGGTTGTGCCATTGTTTGACGTTGGCACTACTTGCAGATCCCCAACTACTTGATCTTGGCTGATTCACAAATTTCGTCCGGCTCAACGTGGTTTCTTATTGATTCGGCTGATGAGTATCAAGCCTTAATAAAACGTCTTGCGTGTTTGCCATTTGAATAAAGAACCGTTAGAACATGAAAACTGGCAGATGCAAACATTTCGTATTGACTCGTCAGTACCAAAATTTGCAATAACATGAGACGAGTTTTTTTATATCGAGGAGTTAAGAGGGCAGTGTGGATAGTCAATCGGTGGATTAGGAAGGGTCACTAAACCCAGGGAAGGGTCAAGTTTACGAGCAATTGTGCCTGAACACACGAGGTCGGCTTCAACCGATTGATTTTGACCTAATTGGATGTGCTATCACAAAGCAACACCTACAATCACTAAAAGAACTTAAATCAAAAAATGTAATAATGTTGTGTTCGGAAAAGACGTTTGGCCAGCAAGTTGGTTTATTGCGCAAACTTTCGTATAGGTCATGTCAAAAACTAAACCACAACTGCATGCACTCATTTGCACGACAGACATGCACTTACATACATTGGGTGACAGTATGTTGTCATTCGCCTTGGTGAAAGTTCTCACACAACATGTACACACTGTTTCGATAGTCTCTACATGTCTGTCGTGTTCGGGGCTTGTCCTTTTGTTCCTGAATGTCGCCTGTGGGTAATGCACTACTTGTGAGTGGTATACTACTCACAACGAGACTGTTTGTTATACAACACGCCTTGGTTCCTTTGCATTTGTCGATGAATCCTCTCCGATCGGCGCGGTGTTTCCTCCCGGATAATTGATCTTCTGGTTCGTCGCGCCGGCATCTCGTGTCACGTTTCTAACTCATTGGCGTGCACTCGTTTCGTCTCGCCGTCCTTCTTGATTGTGTGTACTGAGCCCCGTCTGGATATTACCAAATACGGACCTTTCCATTTAGGCAAATGGTTACTTGATCCCGGCCCGCTGACACACGATGATCTCGATATTTCACCTGTTCTCCTAGATTGAAAATTCTAGTTTTGCCGAACCGTTGCCTTGCGGGTTACACCTTTGTGCGTGCCTGCAATGCTTTCAGATTTCGTTGGGCTCTTTCTCTTTCGGTTACCAATTCTTTAGTGGAATCAATGCACTCTGACCATACCCCAATCTCCTGATCACCCGGAAGTCGAGGGGTTCTACCGTACATCAATTGAAGTGGAGATTTCTTCGTGCTCGCCTGCACAGACGCCCGGTAGGCCAATAAAATCAGTCTATCCTTTGGATGATAACCATTCTTTGACCTTTCGGTTGTTACGTTCAGTTAGGCCATCCGCTTGTGGGTGATACGGCGTCGTTCGGATGGGCTTGATTCCCAGTTGCATGCGTGTTCGAAACTCCTCGCTTTCAAAGCATGGTTCCTGATCCGTCAAGATCGCCTTTGGTACACCGTGGTTTGCTACGATGTGCTTCATCACCATGTCTCTCACCTTAGATGCTTTCTGATCCGGAACGTCAGTCGCTTCGATCCAACGGGAAAAGTGTTCTGTCATGACCAGAACGTACTGGTTACCGCGAGCGCTCAGTGGAAATGGGCCCATAAGATCCATAGTCCAGAGTTCATCGAATTCGGAGACTGGTATTGGCTGTAAGGGCTGTTGGGCTTCCCGATTGTCGCCTTTCAGTAACTGTTCCGATATTCTCTTCTTGTCCGTCGTGTTCGGGGCTTGTTCTTTATTTCCTGAATGTCTCCTGTGGGTAATACACTACTTGTGAGTAGTATACTACTCACAACGAGACTGCCTTTTGTACAACAGTAATACTTTAGCCAGACGAAGGTTTTGGGGCAGTCATTTTAGACAGAGACATATGCACAAAAGGTGTTGTCAATACTAGAGGACAGAACGAAGTTTCAGCAAATAGACACCGTAGACAACGTCACTGAAATAGATGGTCGCATAGCACGGCATCTTCAACTCCTCTTACAAATGCGCTTAATAGATGACAGGACATACAAAGCTCTTAAACCGTGTAGGTGGTCGACACCTCAGCTCTACTGCCTTCCAAAAACGTACAAGTCTGGAATGCCCCTTAGGTCTACCCTGGCGATGAAAAATTCTCTGTATCATAAAATGGCACGCTCGTTAGTCGCAATCCTAACTCCATTGAAACAAAAGATTCAAGCACATTCTATTAAAGATTCTTTTGAATTGATCAGTGACTTGGACAACATAAATCTTGCTAACGAGTTGATGTGTTCCACAGACATTCAGTCACTATTCACGAATGTCCCGCTACACGAGACAATCGATTATATTGGTGACCTCATTGAAATGAGCCACATTACTTTGCCTCTGCCTAGCGATATTCTGAGGGAAGCCTCATTATTATGCACTGAAAACATCAGGTTCCGTTTTCTTGATCAATGCTACCGCCAAATAGATCGGGTAGCCATGGGAAGTCCGCTAGGGCCCATCCTGGCAGACTTTTTCATGTTAAGGATTCAACAGGAGTTGGTCACAGACATAGCGAGTCTGTCACATTACAAACTCTACGTCGATGATACACCAGTATTCAGTCGGTCTAAGCAGGCAATAGATAACCTAGTGCGGCGCTCAAATAGTTGTCATACCACCCTGAAACGTACGTGTGAACTTGAGACCGACAACTGTTTGCCATTTCTAGACATACTCATTGGTCGACGGGAGGATGGCTGTATCAAAAGAGCAGTCTATAGGAAATCCACGTGGTCGGGTCAATACCTGAACTTTAGTACTTTCAAAGCGGTCCATCATAAACGCGCGCTGGCGAATATGCTATTCACACCAGCAAGGTGAATTTGTACACAGGAGGGTCTTGCGAAGGAATTAGACTTGATCACAACTACATCACAATCTAACGGGTATCCAAAAAGGTTCATAGAAAGGCGTAGTAAGCCAAAACCACCTACCGAACAGGTGGCCACCGTGAGAAAAGAGAGGGTTTATATAAAATTGCTTTTTATAGCATGCATCAAACAACTCAAAGACTAGTGAATTTGATTAAACAAACATTCAACGCAGCGGAAAGCTTTTTATTAGCCCGGACCCAGAAACTGCCTGTCCCCTCATTCAAAAGAGATCAGCTTGTCGGTGCCACCTCACATTGTGTCTACCAATTCACATGTAACTGCAAAGAAAGTTATGGAGGCAAAACCGAGAGGCGCTTGATCTTCAGAGTGAAGGAACATTTTCCTAAATGGGTGCAGAGCTCTGTATCAGAGAACGACAATGTGGTTGAGACACGCAAGCAACCGGCGTCCGCAGTCACAAGACATGTCCTGACCACAGGTCACTTTATCGACCCAATTTGTGCATTCAGAATCCTATTACGTGACTCCAATCCAAGATTCTTGCGGTTTGCTGAGGCGGTCGCAATCAATCGACTGAAGCCGACCTCGTGTGTTCAGACACAATTGCTCGAAAACTTGACCCTTCCCTGGGTTTAGTGACCCTTCCTAATCCACCGATTGACTATCCACACTGCCCTCTTAACTCCTCGATATAAAAAAACTCGTCTCATGTTATTGCAAATTTTGGTACTGACGAGTCAATACGAAATGTTTGCATCTGCCAGTTTTCATGTTCTAACGGTTTCGTTCAAACTTCTGAAGGGAATGAACTGTTTGACATTTATCTGAATGAGAAGTTCTGCTGTGCTCGGATTGTATGTGTCTAATTCTCTTTCCGGAACCGTGGAGAAAATAAAATACAATTCCTCTTGATTATCACTGCTTGATCACACCTTCGTCACACAGTACTGTCTGCGTTACTGTAGCAAGTTCAACCTCGTTTAAACAGAAGTTGAATGCAACTTTCTTGGTGAAAAATCAGTTGGTTGTTGATCCCTACGTGTTTCTTTCGGGCAAATTGAGGTCTCTATTCCTGTATCAGGTTTGCGGCTGATTTATACATCAATGAGAGACAAGTCCTCGTCATTTTCTATTTGGTTGAAAATGTTGTTTAGGAGCCTGTACATGCTTTTTATCATTGGGCGTTTTACTATTGTGACTGTATCACCAACAAGTCAGATGCAGAATTTCCGTCTCACCTTGAGCAACTGGATATTCTTCACTCGCAGTGGAATAATGTAGTATGCATATAGAAGTTATCTTGGTCCTCAAGCAGTGCGGCATTGCGTAGAAGCGGACATAATCGTGCATTATTTCATGTTTTTGGTTTTAAATTAAGATATCATTAGATTCTTCTTGGCACGCTTGTCAAGTGTGCACTTGGTGGAAACTTCTGTTGCATTTTTGGTCGACCCGAATCAATTCATTTTTTCCAATATCAGATCAATTGGTTGAGCGTTGGATGGTTATTCCAAAGTTTGTAAGTTTCTGCAGTAAATATGCAATCGAACAACTGGGCGATCCATCAAAATCTCTATGCGTTCTGGCCTCCAAACTCATGTTAAAATTATACATGGATTTTATAACAGTTCGGGTTACTACTGTTAGCAATCGCAAGCTGTGTATACACAAATTCTATTAACCCACTTGCTTGGAATAACTGGACAGGTTATGGTGCCAACATTTGGAAGCATTTTTTGTCACAATTTTGGTTGTTTGATTTTAAGATTTGTACTCAAATTCCAAACGAGTGTGGAGCAAACTCCTTCCGTTTTGGTACGGTTATACACATGATTTGCGTGTGTTTAGATCGTGCAGTGACGTTAACTGCAATTCTTTGCATTAACGGTGGAGACATCTTGGCACACCTTTTCAAATATTGTTTGATATTATAGTTTGATATACTTTGGTATTATATAGTTCGATATTACCTAAAATGCCCCACAGGTTATCATGCCCCTCCTTGATGTGAACTGCAAGGGGTGGTGGGCAGAATGTTGCCCGGATTTACAATCACATCGACCAAGCATGCCACGTCATCTATATAACTCGCTGCGACCATTCAAAGATTGTGACTGCATTTATAACATACGGATATTTGTATGGCGACTTGGAAATGTGGACCATTGAGTCTAACTGACTGCCATCAAATCGCTGTAGGAGACAAAGGGAGAGGTTTCGAGTGCCCTAGTAAATTTTAGTGGTGATGATGTGGAACACCGAGGTAGAAGGGTAGTGTGATTGTTTGCCAGCCAGTTGGCAAAACCCTGTCCCACAATAACGAGAAGTCTTCTACTAATGGGTTACTATTAAAAAGGAGTGAAAGAAAACCAGACATGAGTCAGTTTGCGTGCTTAACATAACAACAGCTGATTACAACCAACGTTCAAATGACGGTGATTCGAAAGGTTCACATTTCTAATGTTTGGCAGAATGAGGCCTCGTATCTGTTTTGCAAATTGTCCGCGTACATTTATAGGCTTTCATTTACGGATCAAATCCAGATGGACTAGGTTCTTCTCTGTTAACGTCATCACCAATACGACACAGAATAGCGTGATAACAAACGGATAGAGTTGCTCGATAACAGTATACATTGACAAATCAAAAACTTTTCTAACCGGCGATGAGGACGATCATGCTGTCTGAAACATGCTAGGACGGTCTTGAGGAATTTCGTAGCCCATATTCACAATTTACATTTTCCTCCAACCACTGACGACTGCACTGCACAGTGTACGATGCGGTAGGTAGTCAGTCGACACAAGTTAAATTTGCTGATGTGTTTTAGCATTTTCCGTTTCGTGCGGTTTATATGTGCATCCTTATAAAAGAAAAGCGTTGCACATCCGTCTGGTAGTCTTGTAAATGTTCTATGGTCAATTTCACCACCATCTTCGGTGACTCGTGAGAATCGGTAGGTTTCGATTAATATCTCACGAATTTGGTATATATATATTTGGTATATCAATACCAACAATGCGGTATGCCATGGGAACCCGATCAGAAAACAGTTGGGCGGCAATACGGCTTCAACTTGAGTGTGATATTTTTTACAACAACGCCGTTTTTAAACCTTTGGGTATCAGTTTAAATGATAAGACGAGGATCAAACACGACACATTACAGAACGGTGACCACTCGGTACTTTGCGGGTAATCTTGATACATTACGTCTCGGGGCACCAGGCTTCTGTAATTTACCCCCAACTAACCACCAATTTAGACTTACTTCCTTTCTTTAGGCCAAGACAACCGATAAAAGTTCGCGCTTTCTCCCTTTGCAATGTTCAGTAAATGGAACATCAACCCGCTGTGGCATGCAACATTTCGAGTATGGGGCTGGATATATGTGGTATCTCCGAAGCGCCTCCTTACGGTACCAACATTGTCTTTCACTTGTGTTCGTCCTTAGATAATGCTATGGGTCAACGGTTTTTTCGCAGTCTTTGGGGAAAGCATGACTAAACCATGCGGTCGAAGTGCAGTGGGGATTGCACTGAGCTCTCAAACGTAGCACAGCTTGCCTGAATGGATCCCAGTGGAGGGTTGCCTATCTGCATTAGAGTTAGCGGTTCCGTCAGAGTTGATCAACACAGTCCAGAAAGACGATATATATTTGTTACGCCCACATATTCTCCAACGGACAGCAGTTCACATGCCGTCGAAAATACCTTCTGCAATTCTAATTTTCGGCTCCTGAAGCAATCTAATCACTCGTACTTCGCCGTGCTTGCTGTAGATGTGAAAACACAACTCGGTCGTCTCATTACGGAAGAGAACTGGCTGGGTTGTATGTTAGAGGTTCATGCCTGACGCACTGACGGCTGCGATCAGCTTTTACACTTTAGCACATCTCACAGGGTCACTATATCGAGTAATGAATTTCAACACCAACGATGGCCGTGCGTCACGTGGAGACCACCACTGTGCAGCCCAATCACGGACGGTGTTTGTTCTATCGCCGTTGGTTCCACTAAAGATTACGGCTCATTTTGGAATACCCACCTCGGCTGAGATCGTGCTATTGTTCATGTTGGCTTGGCCTCACTAGTTGCCTGCAGCTTAACTGCTCTCGAGCAAAGGAACCTAGTTTGAAATTGAGCAACGAGGGCACACAAAACGCACTGATATCTAAACCACCTGAGTTACGACAGTGGGGTGGACTGAATGAGCACTGAAGAAGAATCTCAACGGCTAACTGGACTTCTCCTGAAGTGATCTGTTCCAGGGGAATACCGCGAATAAGAGAAAATTAAAATTCTGCTTGTTCGGCAAAACTTGTGAATCCAAACAGGGTAAGGACTTTTGTGGGATGAAATGCAAGCCAACGAAGGGCCTGTGTGAAGACAGTGATGCCTACTTCTCCGAGAAAGCCAAAACCTGAGGTCATTTTCGTCGAGGAAGAGCCGGGTATATTTTTCTTTGATTCGCAGTTGCGCCGGCGGTCAACTAAGCGTCAGTGAGGCTATATTTGAAAAAATTGTCAGATGTATTTGCAGTGGCAACGATTTGACGGATCGAGTGGGCACTTTGAGGAACTGTTCAGCTGGCCTGATAGAAATCATTCAGCTGTGGACGATGAAGTTTCGCGATTATTCTCGACCGCCCAGAGGATCTTCCGTCGGAAGTCCAAGTAGGACTGGGACCAGAAGTTTTGAACTATACTGAGGCTGCAGGTACTGACTTTCCGTCGCGGGAACCTTTCGAAAGTAGTGGTAAATGATTATTGTCCGAGCTGACCACACACCGTTTCATTTGAACGATTGGATAGATACCACGTAACTGTTGCTCATAAGCAAACATTTCCATCGACTTAATATGTTGGAACATCATGTGGCGACCACAGATGTATTGGTTTTGTCTGCGTTGCATCCAAAGTTTACACAGGTCTCATAATGCGGCGGATGCTGGAAGATAGGGAAAACAAGATGAAAAAAGATTCGGCAGGTTTTCGGCCTGGTTGAAAATTTTTCAGTCATATCCTCACACTGTGACAGACACTGTAGCATTGACACTTCTCCTCTCGGCCAGCGGTTGTGATAAATTTAGACGTGAAGCCTGCGTCTGAAAAAGATTTTCAGCACGTCCTCCGGAGTACTGTTTTTTCCAGAGGAGGCTCGATAAAGTATGTCAATTTGTTTTGGTCGTGGTGTGCCCGCTGTGATTGTAAATTAATCAGCGATGGGCAACTACTGGAACATTCTCCACTTCAAGTAGATTTTGACAAGAATGTCTTTTCTCACCGTTTTACTCCCAGTCCCTTTGTTAGACAACATTCCGGATGAAGTACTTGGGGGTTCAGGGGATCTCGCCTGGGAGAAGCTCTCAGGAGATAGACTGACTGTTGCCGAGCACCACTTAGTTCCTCCACGAGGAGCATGCAGATTTTGACGAATTTGTTAAATTATATGACTGGTCTGTATGATATGGACTTTGCAACCTCACAATCTTAAGCGTTGTTAAAGATTGCAATGGCAGTGACCTTATCTTCGTAATAGAAAGCAAGACACTTATGACTGTCGATTACCTCACCTACGTGGATGATGTCATCTCGTCAACCACTATTATTGCTGGCGAAGTGTCCACGAAGATAGCAAAAATACATAGTGTATTCATCAACTGCCGTCACGTGTTACGTATAAAACACATCTACTTGTCAATTGAGAGCAAAGTGCACAGTGCATACGTGCTCTCAGTTTTGCTTTATGGTTCAAAGACCTAACTCAGTGGTATGGAAAATCCATCTAGACCTCTGGTATTTGATCACTGTTGTCTGTGCCAGTTAGTCTGTATTAAATAAGCTGATATTGTGAACAACTTGACAAGCCATTTGCGCGTATCTGGAAAACTAGGATGACGAAAATGCACAGTCTTTGCTGGTAGAGCAACGTAATCAATATCTGTCGCACAGCGTTGTGTTCACCGTGGCTGTTGACGGATGAGAAGTACTGTTAGACAATCAAGCATTGACGCGGTCATAAGCTATGAAGGTCTTGATTGTCTTTCTCATTATAATGGATTGATGTTATCTCCCTTAATGCGAAGTTCACAGCTATCCACACAATTGGTTGTATACACTTCGAAATATCAAAGGGTTGTAGTCAATGATGAGTTTCTATCCGCAAACTTGTTTACTCTTCGTTTCCTCAAAACTCATTCGTTTTGCCTGGTTGCGTTTATCTGCTCTTCTCCTGTGCTACACGTTTTTACTTACTCATTGACCTGCCACTTCGCGCAGCACTGTCAATATCAGTGGCATCTCATGCCACAGTACCCCACGGGTACGGCTCAAAAGTGAAAATGGTCATGATGACGACAATGACTATATGATGGAACCATGGAAGCTTGTTCGACGCCCGTTGAAATGTTAAAGAGAACCCTGACACAACACTAAGATCACACCGATATTTTGAACCGGTTACATCTACAAACTCGTACGCACACGGCACGTGGTTCACACTGAAGTGGGACAACCATTTGTGTAAATCGATGTATAGGTCTGCGCTTGTTGGGATGTAGTAACCGGGTGAATCAGTCATCACACGCACTGTTTACATGAAAGATGGACAGGCGGCGATAAACGGCAGCAAGATGAGTGAATTGTGAAACAGCTGTACATCCTTGGTGGGGGTGCATACATAAAATTGACTGAACATCAGTCAGGGTGAGTTGTAGCGTCTAGGTTGCGACTGTCTCACATTGAACACAATGATTTCTTTTCAAGAGTAGGCTTCGTGGTCTGAATGTGTGTTATACCTGCGCTTGAGTAAACCCACTTATAACACTGGTAAGTTGTTTCAGATTAGATGCATCTGAACGCTGAAAAAGTGTTACTTGCGAACCAACTCGATTAACCTGTTGCTATAACTCATATGCTAATCTGATTTGGCTGTATGGGCTTGGCAGTGACAATCTTTAAAGTCCAACGAAGATTAATTCTTTTCAGAAATGTCCACAATACACTGATACTTGTCACCGTATACGTTGCTTATCTGGATAATTCGTTGAACACAATTTTCTAAACGGCTTTTTTCGTAATTTCGCAGTAACGATCATGTACTTGGCAAGATGCACGCGACCGGTTTGGGTACTATTCTGGAGTGGCAGGCATACCAATGCGTCGGATATAACCTCGTAAAATTAAGTTTCAAACAACGTAATGTGCAACGGACCTATTCAAACAGACTTTTTGTTCATTATTTTTTGCGCAGGGATGGGTTGATCTCATTTGAAACTGTCATTCCACTCTCCGTTCCTGTGTAGTGACACTCAAAAGTTAGCTCCTTAAATAGTAAAAACAAAAATGAACATGTCACGAAATTTTAACGTTTAGATTCAATTTCACAATCGCCAGCGTAAAAACGGCAAATTTTTTAAGAACTCCACTGTTGGGGAAAATCTGTTTACCCCAAGAATGATTTAATTGTCGAGATATCTTTGAAAATTAGTTTATAAATTTGAATTTTATTTTTTCACGTCACAACGGACTAAAACTTAATTCTGGCCTATTTCCCTTTTACTGTGTTAATTCAAGTGGGGTCTTACTAGGCTATACGAAAACTATATATACGCACACGCTGATTTGAGAGCAAACACATTCTCAATTCAAGGTCACGGTGTTCTCTGTTGTTCTGGAGTTTTCGAGTATTGTGAAGATCTGTACCAAGTGGCCCTAATTTGTATATTCGTGTGCTAGCCATTTCTCGTTATCATTGTCCACTGGGTCATAGCATCCACAAAACAGCAAATAGGCAGAAACCAATGTTTTCACGGAAGACGATGGGGTACCAGGGTAAACTGTTTTCAGGCAAATTATCTCCATGAGGCGTAGATCTGATAAAGTTCCAAATCTGATACAGCACACCAAAGGACAAGTATTAAACAAACTGGTAATGAGTTGCCGCATATCAATACACTTATTAAAGCCTTCGTGATACGTCCTGGTAGGAGAACAAACGATCCTCACAAGAATATCCTTGTTCGCTGTAAGCTTCTTTTTAAACAATAGCTTAAAAGAATGCCACGAAGATTCAGAGCCTGTAAAATTCACTAACTCATAGGAAAGTAGCAACTTTTATTAACGGCAATTCGAAAAACACTCGTGTTTTCGTCTACTCGGTTTAGCAACGTTCCAAGGGATGTAACTTCCCCGGGTCTGAAATTCAAGTTGCCATCGGAACAAGTGAACATAATATATCTCCAGGTTCAATTTGAACACCGGTATGTGTAGATGAAGGCTGTTACCCTCAGTCAGCGGATAGCGCTATTTGGTTTCGTGCAAAGCTAGCTGATATCTCCTATGAATCCCCATTGGCTCCAGTAGACCAGAATTGTTGTTTGTTTACTCAACACTCTTTAGTTACCAAGTAGCAAAAAAACGACTGGTCTAGTCTCTCTCAAGCCAGTCAAGGGTTTGGCTGTTGTCTTACTGAAGAAGGAGAACTATGTGGCCAAGAAGAATGAAATCTTTTCCGATGTGTTCAAATTCCAGTTGAATACCAGCCCTTGTACAGTTTTCCACGAAGACAAAGGCCAACGGGTGGCGATAAAACTAGTGTAGTGTTGAACGAATGATCAAAGTGAATCAGTAGACAACCTCAGTATTTTCGATCGACTGATCGTCTTTGAGGAACGAATTGTGATTTGGTGCCGAACAGGCTAGAGACGAAATATAACCTCACACTGTGAGATTCATACCTACCAGAGTACTTCCAAGTGGTCATCAGGTTGAAAGCAACGAGAACTGGTTGAGTTCCAGAGAGGTGGTGCACGCATCACTCAAACAAATTACACTTACAAACAACTGGCTATTCGTACAACTACTGAACTGATACGATAAATTAAAACATCTCAGTGAAAAACCCCAGTTAACGCCCAGAAACAGGGAGGGTAAATAGTACAGGGCTGGTCATTTGGGAGGGTTAATGTTGGGTCGGATTTTAATATGACTGAACTTGACAAGTCATTACCGTCCTGGTAACGGCTTCTCGAGTGGGGAACGAATAACGACGAAAACGCAAATTTTAGGCGAGACACAACTGTGGAAAGTCAGTGATTCGGCTGTAATTGAACCAGTGACAGGAACAGCATGTATCGACGCTGTAAGCGGTCTATCAGCCGAGCTACGAACCAATACAAGGAGCTCGGAAATTTCACATTTAGACTCTGTTACCCACCCGTCACACTGTCTCGTATGGAATCCGCCAAATGATCCAAGGGGTCGACTGTCCTGGTAGAGTTTCTCAAGTTGCAAATAACGGCACTCCAGGGATATATTTTTGAAAGTGAAACCAACGGCCACACGGGTACCGACAGTGAAAGGTCCACCAACAAATCAAAAGGCAAGTATCCTATTAAGACCGAGAGTAGCCATAGACAGCTCTGCATGTCACAAGCTCGTGTGTTGATTGTTGGGTAACCGTTTCATGGTTGACTCGACCCGGCATGAAGTTTGGAAAACAATTCACAATTCTACAGATAATGTATTCGATTGAATTTGATTCATTTTTGACCAATGGAACTGAACTTTTGTGCGATTTTATTCCCATTCCGAATGCAACTTTGTTTATTTCATCAGATTTTTTCAGGGATCGTATTCGAACCACGCCTCTGTTAAGCACTAGGGATCTGGCTGTCCACAGTGGAGGTACACATTCAGCCGACCAGATTGTCTGTTAAAGAGCACACCAGTTCAGTTACAGTTGTAATGAATTCAGTGTAAGTGAAACAGATCGGTGCTTGCGACAACGGATGGGGAGCACGTTCCTAGGTGGTTGTCAACTGCAATGTTACAAACAACCTGCTGAGTGTACCAAGCTAGTCAGCCGCCAAACAGACCTTAGCAAACGGTTACCCAGTTGGCCCGACCGGATCGTTAAAAACATGGATATTTAAGTGTAATTCGAAACTGCTAGCCATACAAGAAGCGGTGTTAATCAGATGGCGTCGACTACTATTGTGTATTCAGGAGGTGCTGACGCAGCCGACTTCCCCATCATGAAACTGTTCGCAGCATTAACGCGCAAAATGTCGAAACTATGCGCATGTCTAGTTCAATTGTCGTTGAGTTTGTAAGGACTTTGCTGGTTTTACTTCTTACTTTGATCGATGGGGTGAATGAAACTCACATTTTTAAACTTCAATTTAACATCAAGTATAGCTCAAGTTTGCAGTTACCTTGCCAAATTTTTGTTCTTGTTGATTGAACGACAGTTATCTCATGCTAAATTAGACAGGTTGTCTCACAATTTCTCTCTGTTGCACCATTTTCTACTGTTTAATGCACTAGTCCTCAATTATTAGATGGACCTGGATGGTCGCAACCCCGGGGGTATAGCGGATAGGTGTTGAACCAGCAGCCTGTGACGGCTCAAAAAGACGGTGTTTTTGAAAGTCGTGGATTTGAGCTGATCGGTGACCAACTCATAGGAAAGCATGACAGACTGGCAAATACACTTGCTTTCACTGCTTCGGTCCTCTGAGTTATAAGGAAAACCTTGTCTGCTGTGTAACACGCACAGCACAGATGACTTGCAATCTTGAATTCTGGAAGGATTAACTTCACCTTATTGAACACAGAATTATTCATAATGGACCTTCGTAGATAGAAATACGTGTTCACAAATAAAGCATGAAATTTCCTAAAGAGCTGCCAAAACTCATGATTTTATTAGTTTGGAGGTATCGGTGAGATCACCAGCCGTGGAACTCGAGCTTAATTGAAGGTAAGCACATTGCAGCACAAACTACCTTATCGTTTCACACCTACCCGGTGCGAATCTCATAACTTACGATTTTTTATTTTGCATTTGTTCTCTAATCTGCTGTTATCATGCAGTTTACATCCGAACAACTACAAGGCAGCTTTTGTAAGATATTCGGGAGCAGCACATACGGTGGGGATACAACGGCTAGGTGAAGTCCATCTTTTGTGTCATCTGTTTCGACCTCACTTAGACCAGTCATCAAGGAAGGATGCAGGGTAAACTTTCTCTAATCTCTTCCAGTGTCATGAGAAGCCGGACCAAGCGTGAATGTCATGACTACCACAGTTACGTAAATCCCATTCGACTGTGTGCCACCCAGACCGAACATGGTTGGCGGCATCCGATTCGGNGTATAGGATTGTAGGTTAGTGCAACCTAAAGAAGATGGGATGAAAAGCAAAGTTCTCATTGGACTATGAAAAGCCAGGCAGACCATTCATCATACATTACATCAACAAAGCCGGAGAAAAGAATGGGTAGAAGACCACAGCCACTCACGCATCTGCTTTTTGTCTGGCTGCTCCCTTTCGGCCAATCTAACAAAGTTGAACCCGCAAGGACCGAATTCACAGTCAGCACAGCCCTCCGGATCAAAACAGCACACAAGCCTGGCCACTACGCCAAGGTAGCAGAAAGGGTCAGGCCAGAGGGAACATACACTTGAGCACAAGGGCAGACATCATCGTCATCATCAACAGAAACAACAATATATCAATGGTTCACGCCGACATTTGACTGCCACGCAACCATGGAAAGAAAGAAAACCCTGTATAGGAAGACAGAGGAAAAATTTCAGCTGTCGACAAGCGTCATGCCTCGATATCATGCGCTACTTAATTTACTTGAAAAACTCAGAGATGTGTCTAACTCCGGCTTATGGTGAGAACCATTGTTGAGATGGGCAGCGTTGTTACAGCGGGGAAATATGCGGCATCACGTAGGAATGCAAGATACGTCACGATCCTGAAGGTTCTACTGGGATCTGGATCGAAAAGCAGAAGTTAATAACTGAAAATAATTACAGAGAACATCAGTATTAGTAAAACCCAAAAATTTCGATCATTCCAGATGCATTTTCGGCTTGTCACTTCCGCAATTTAATCAGTCTGGACTTTGTTTCTCCTAGGCACTTCTGTCAACCGATCACTTCTCTGATATTTCGACCGTCCTACTTTGCACTACGGAACAGCGCTGGGTCACCGCATGTTGAGTACCAACTAGACATCTCATCCACATCGGTGTGGCCTATCCTACTGGATTCGTGGAAGCCAAGGTGAACCACACAACGTTTTTAGCATCTCAAGATGCTTTCTAAAGTGTCTAATCTGTCCTTCTTTTTGGGAAGTCTCAAGTTTTCAGCCATCTAAAATGTACTTTCCTGTTGGCTGATCTCATATACTGAAGAGGGTTGATGTTAATTATTTCTAACTTTTACACACCAAAGCCCTGAAAAGTTGCTTCAAAAGTGTAACAATATAGTTTGCTCGCAAACTTTTAAAATGCTTGCAATTGTGGCGACACTTTTCGCTGAAGCTCACAGATCAAGAAACATCAAACAATTTCCCCTGATATTACGCTAACCGCTCTCAGAAGGACACCATATTTTTCTGTTTATTTGAGGTACTGAACCTCCATGACACTCCGTTATTTTTGTTATCATTTCAACTGTAAACTTGCTACATTTGTTTAACATCCCAGGATGCCACTGTTCATCCCCTAGTTAAATAGGTGCTCAGCTCACCAGAGAAAACATTCCAGGACACGGCTGTGTGATTCCGAAGGCGGCAGGCTTATTGTGTCATCGACCCAGTCGGTTGAATAAAACAATTAGAATAGGTGGATAGGTAATCACCAGCGGGTTACAGTATAGCACTGATTGCAGAGAAATTCGTTATTCAAGAACACTTGTTTCTGAACTCACAGCGATGGTTTGAGAGGATTGATTGTGAGCGCAAAGTCTGAGGATCTAAGTGCTTTATTAACACCATCTTTCGATGCCGTTCTAGACAAATGTTTTTCCATTCCAGGAACCAACCGTTTCTCAGTTGTGCCCAAGCAAATTTGCTTACAGTTAGGCATGAACTGATAAACGTAGTGTGAACTAGAGCCCGTTGAAAGTACTGGTGTTCGTTGCGTCCGTGCCAACACTCGGGGTTCAATTGCGTTAAATGTTGGTTCAGTGGAATTCATTAACTGATGTGCCGTTCCATGCAGAGTATAATCGCCCTCACAAGGCACTTTCATGTAGATTTTCTTTTGTTCTCGGATGTTCACCTCACGGACCGCGGGCTTTGTCTTTTGTGCCATGTCTTGAACCACTTAAATTGTAGACTGGGGACCGGATGCAGTTAAAAGTTTTGCAGGCTTAGTTTTCACTTTTCTTATCTACATTGCATTTAAGGCACTGGAAATTCTGGTGAACACTTTCCTATAAGGGTTACACTTGAACACTGTGTATGTGTACATCCAACAGTTCTGTTTTAAACTACAGGCAAGTGGATCCCACATAGTGACCTGGCTAACGTTCGTCTTTGAGCGGTTCCCTCAAATTGGAGTTCTATACTCCGTCAAACAACATCCAGAAATAGAGGGTTATTTTGACACCGTACTTGAGTCGTCCAGTTAAACTTATGACGTCAGGATACCTCCGAACGGAAAAATGCAGACCTGTCCAACGGCCAGTTTAACCAACTGAATGAGTGCCTTTGTAGGCTTGAATGTGAAAAAAGCCTAACAGATCATGCGTCTCCGGAGTATGAATATCATTTTCGAACAACTTTCTTACATACTGCTTTTCACTGCCTGCCTAGTTGGCTGTACTGATACGTGGAAGTATGCGCATAAATATCTGAAGCAGTCAAGTTGGAAAACTTATTCACCGTGTTTCTCATCGATGTTCCACCATGTTAGTTTGATTGTTCGAGCTTGCCAACGCTATGTTACGGGAACTACACAGCTGACTGAGGCAGTACAGTGTAATTCGCGAAGTGGTTTTAGCCCATCTCACTTACTACACTAGTCGTAATGGTTGCCGTCATTGCCGGCATTGGTAGGCCAGACGTCAGCTTATTTCAGCCCACGGAAGGCATCGATAGTCGTTGCATACGAGATCATTTATTGGCTGGTAAACACGCTGAACCTCGAAAAACATTATTTTAATGTTGGAGTGCGTTGGAGCTTAATTACCCCCTCTAAATCATTCGCGCAAATATCTTTGGTACGAGAAGAAAGGTGCAACAAGCAGGCTCGTTTTTGGTGTTCCATCATCAGGCTAAATGGAACATAGAAAATAATTCAACAAAAAAGCTTGTTTGCTGTGCGTTTTCTCTCGTGACTAAACTGGGCATATTTGAAGTGCGGATAGAACATTGGCTGATGATCTTAGATTGTTTGTGACACTAGTCGGAGTTCTTGAACAGCCACTTTAAAAACTGTGAACTGATATATGAACACTGGTGCCTGTACCGGCAGCGTGGAGAGGTGTGGTTCTTCCTTTTTACTTGTCTAGTCGTGAGTTTGTATAGACTCCCCTCCGCTGAATGACATTTACCTATGTTCTGTTCTCCTCTGGAAGGAATACACATACTTATAGGTTGCTTTTGCAATAAGACCGTGCTAGTTCGAAACAGCCTGTCACATGCACATGAATCTTATAAATTTCCTCTAACCTACAAACTCTAAGTAAACAAAAACCGGTTTCCACTAAGTGTGTTTCGGTTTGATGTACACAATCCATCTCATAACTACTCTTCAGAACGTGCTGACAATTCCTGATGAGTAGTCGGGGATTTGATTTATTTTCAAGGTTAACATCACTCACATTTGATTGCAGCGTTCGCATTCAGATAGACTTTCCAGCCAGCCTCTTTCGAAAACAAGCCCTAGACTCGAGTTTCACTCTCATTACACTTTGCCAGTAGTGCATATCCTTGCCACGGCCGGAATTTGAACTCCGGCCATTCCAATCATGAGGCAACCGTGAAAATTGTCGAATGCCCGCGATGAGTATAATCGACTGAACTCATTGGCATATATGTGCACTAGTGACACAATAATCAGTGCGATGGCGACATAATATCACCAGTTAAAACGCAAAGTTTTTTAACCTTAATCCCAGTTAGACTTCTATCTTCATCTTGTTATTCCATATCAACAACGTTGAGGTCTTGGTGAACATGAAAAACAAACTCTATTGACATAACTTTCATCTTGGTATGTATAGTCTCTAAACAACCAATGGTAACTGGTGGCTGTCTGAATCCCATATTCTTGCAAATCAAACTAAACATTAGTGTGTGTGTGTATCACTGCAATAACACTACTGTGTTGACAGAATCAGCAAACGGTGTTCTGGAGTTCATCTTGCTGTAGACTAAGGAAACAGTTGATTTTGGTTTTTGCTTGAATTCTTTTTTGAATGCCATTCAAACCCTGTTCGTTTTCGCGTTGTGTGAACGAGCGAAATGCTGTAACTGATGGAATCAACATAAAACATGCTTATTCTAATTTCTTTATTCACGGTTGTAAATCCGCATGACAATCACACATAGCGTGGTAGTTCTACTCTGAATCACCAGGTCGCTCAATTAGACGAACGGATACCTACGTGTGAGCTAATTGCGTTTTGATTGCGGTCGTGCATACAATAACGAAGGGCACTTAATATCCGTTTGTGACGATTAGCAAGGAGCGTTGCTATACGATTGTTCGTTTTTAGTGTTAGTGTTTAGTTTGTACATATATACGGGTGTGTGTTTGTTCCACTACGCTTGACTAAATATGCACTGGTATGAATGACGGTTTCAGCACGAACGCCACCACAGAGCGAGAATGGTGCGATCCGGAACAGACAGGGTCCGGGGTATGGGACAGATGGAACGGATGGCTTGTCAAACCAAAAAGAACAGTGATACGCGGTCATACAGTAATTGTTACCTTCCTGGGCATTAACAATCGTTACGGCTGGTTATCTCTTTATACAACAAACGCCTCGACATCCAATCAACCTTGTCGTGATTCAACGTGGACATGCGAACGTTTTTCAAAAAGCCAATCAGGAGTTTTATTCTACCGGTTAGGTAATCACATATATGAGTGAAGTCGGACGTGGAGTAGAGAACAGATTGCAAAGTTTCTGAACGAAAGGCGCGATAAGTCTCGGCCAACATTTCATACAACACGGTGACGTCAAATTAGGAAGGGGAACATTTATGTCGGACAGTTAAGCCGTGCGTTCTACATTGAGGGGCAAATCAGCTAGCAACAACAAGTGATTATGTGGTCGGCGCCAGTGTATGTCAGAATAGCAAAAACGGAATCACTCTTGCTGTACTGAGTTGTACGTCACACAAGAAGCAACTGAGGACAACTTCCGTAAAACACCTTCCCACGCAGAAAAATATTATGAAAATGTTCACCTGGTACAAGTGTATACAAACCATTCCACGAATGACCATCCATTGTTGTAGTTTATATCCAACTGACTGGCAAAACGCATCAGCATTCGTGGTTATCAATGCATAGGCTTGTTTTTGTTTCAATGCTAGAATCCCATATTTTGGTGGTTTCACGAGTGGAACAGTTATACCATTTTTCGCGAACAGCTGTACGCAACTTCAGTGAGATAATTTTACTGAAAATAAACCAAATCCCCGACTACTCATCAGAAATCTAAAATATACCCTTGCAGGTTTAGTGAGTTCAGTGATCTCGACCGATTTTGGGAGTCCTAATCGCGGGGTTATCGTTTGAAGTTAACAGACAGTAACTGTCTCCTCTCGAGACGATCGGGCAACCTGATCATTGCTCACAAGCGAGAGTGGTTGAGCGTTCAGATTTGATGATTCGGTCGTGCCTAATGTGAGGTCAATGGCGCAGTGGTTAACACGGTTGCCTCATGATTGGAATGTCCGGAGTTCAAATCCCGGCCGTGGCAAGGATATGCACTACTGACGAGCTCTAATGAGAGCGAAACTCGAGTCTAATGCTTCTTTTCGAAAGAGGCTGGCTGGAAAGTCTATCTGAATGCGAACGCTGCAATCAACTGTGAGTGATGTTCACCTTGAAAATAAGTCAAATCCCCGACTACTCATCAGCAATCTATCACAAAGAAGTCAAAATACCACATCGTAAGGCCATAAGTTACACGCAACTGAAATAATGAGCACAGCCAAACCTCACTGAGGGCTGAGAGAAGTCATAACAACGGCATACAAAATGGGTGCGAGTGTGCAAACTTTTGTAGGTGTTTCAACAGGTAAATTGTGTTTTCTGGCGATGGCAACCTAGATTGCGAATATCTGATTCCTGGGAAATGAACGACACCAACAACGTTACTCAGTCGGTTTTGTAGTTCGCCGTCAGTGGAGTTTAATTGGAAGTAAGTGTGAAATAGACTGTACCCAGTAATTAATACAATGTAAGCCAACACCTAGATTCAACGTGCATCTCAGAAATTTTAAGCTTGATACTGTGAACTTGGGTTTTGTGTCATACAACAGAAATGAAAATCACGGTTTTAGCTGAATCGCATCATATAACTAAGGATTGTCTGATCGTCATTTGCAATGAAATTACAAATAATCAAGAAGTATACTTTGACTGAGGGTGGGATCGAGATTCTGTGGTCGGTTTGATGGTTGCCAGCAGTGGAAGTCAAGACCGCGGGTTGCTGTCTACAGTGCTTTTGTACCAAATTTGAGGGGGAACGAACGGTTCCAACTGAAACAACGGTTTTACAGAGAATCTGTTCAAAAACAGAATGGTCAGATATGTCACACTTTGTAGTCCTAAGCAAAGCCTCTGTAGACATAGAAACACGCGCGCCATTTCATTCCGGTTTTTTCGTCATCTAAAATCTTGTTTAGGCTTAACATCCATCGATAAAAGGACCTGCGTTCGTTTGTCGCATCCTTCCACCCGCTCCGCAAACTCCGTTTGAACTACGAACGACTATTCTCACGCTCTGTAGCCTAGGTTTATATGACACGCGCAAGTGGTTTAGTTTTTAGTCCTAAATTTCAACGGCTTCAAACAAAGACTATTTAATCATAACTGGCTGTTCTTTCCAGACGTTAGGTTGTGAAAACTTTTTGCCGGGCATAGCATTACAGCATCAGAGTTGGCATCAGGTCAGATTACGAAAGTGCAAGTTTAACATTCAGTCAGTTTCCTCCAGCTACCTTGTTACTTGTTCGTTAGGCATGTGGGTGTCACATAAATGTATGTCGTGCCATGCAAATGTGAGCTTATAAGTCACTTTGTTGAGTTAAGTCCCATTTAGTCGTTGAAATTTCTAGCCTGTTGATCATTGCGGCGTTGTTCATCTGCTGTCTTCGGTGAGGTGTTAGAAAAGTAGCATGTGCTTTTTCGCGCCTATATAATATTACAGCTGGACTGCCACCTTAAAATGTTGGGGATTCAGTTGTTTTAATTGCTTGGTAGAATGCAACTGCATTAAATCTGTGGTTATATGTCTGTTTCGACTCGATTCGTTATTGCGGTATCACATACAGTGATGAAGCCGTCTCACAGTTGCCAAGCTGATACTGTTTGCCGCTGGTTAGAACAAGCCCGTTGTCCAGGTCAGCAAACGTATACGCGTAGGCATACGCTGATGTATACTCTAGGTGATTGGTCAATGAGATAAACATCGGCCTGTTGCACTGTAGGGCGGAGGAACGGAGTCTGTCATCTACACCCGCATAAATAACCATCGGACACAGCACCCGGAATACTAATTACTAATAACTGTTAAGCGTCCAAATGGTTGTTGACTACTTAACGGATTGATTAATTGACAGACAGTTTGTCCATCAGGTGGGCTGTATGATCATATTTGTCCCATCTCGGCTGGCTGGTTACACTGTCCTACAGCAACTCTGTGAAAGGTGTGCATATTCTCAGAAGACAAACACAGTGAATCAGCGGTGTCAAACAGCTCTCTAAAACTATATGTGAGGAATATGTATACAAATCGACGCAGAACACTAAGCGGCCAAATGTGTACACAAAAAACAAGAAAGCTTCGGTTTCTAAGTGAACATAAAGATCTATATTGTGTGCAGTCTGAATGTCTGTCGCGAAACAGACAGATTCAAAATCACCACATTGAACTCCAGCAGATATTCACGTTGGAAATAAACAGAAGAGCAGTTGAATATGTTTATGAACAAAACTGAATGGAACTTGCAGCTTAAACTTTCGACGACTTTGTTTGATCTGGTTATGTTTGTTCACGAAATAGAAACTTCATCATCATCGGATTAGTTGACATAAAAATAAAACAAAATTAGCTGAAAATTGATGCATCAGTGCACTATAGCCATGGGTTATGAATCACTGACCTTACTGAGCCTAAGATTATCAACTTCTGGCTTACTCTCACAGGGTTCTGGGTGATTTTCTTATGTTGTATTCAGTGTTCCATCCATTAAGGTCGTATGGAGTGAGAAGAACGTGATTTACCTTCACTGGCCCTTGTGAACCGATCATTGAATGAAGCGCTTTGACACAGCACAATGTATCGGCTCAACTGTATAGGATGTGAACGGATTCTGTTACTCGTGAAATAAGACATCTGCAGACTATTGAATGTTTGAACGCCTCAAGTGTCAGGTAGTCTCCATCATGACTTTTTGGATAGTTGTTCCAAAGGGTCTCTTGATAAAAAGATGTCTACCCTATAAAGGCCACCCGAAGTTTCACAAGGCCTGCCATTATTTCGATATACGCTGAACTATAATTAATGATTGTGCATCGCAAACCCCCAACTTTAATCTAAATGTTCTGTGGATTAACTTAATTCCAAAAAATCAATTGTAACGGGCCGAGACCACTCTAATTCTAACGACTGTTAGGTAACTTGTTGCTTTTGAGGTCGTAAACTGTTATATGTCGAGCCGTTTTTCAACTAATTGATACAAATTATTCAGGTCCTCATTTTTCCTAATTGGGTTCGGAGCACCAAGAATTATTGCATAAGGTATAATATACTTGTTAGTTGTTCGTTTAACATTGCCAGTAACTTGTTCACGGGAGCAATTTTTTCAGTGAACGCGGTCGACTTTATAAATGTTGTGTGTCGTTTGTACATCAGTTTAAAGTGTGGCTGCTGATCTACTGATACACACCGTGCGTGTACGTGTTTAGACATGTTTAATCAAGTGAAGCGAGTTTTTATTCAGGATCCCTTAAGAAAAACATTGATGGCCATGTTTAAGTTTCTATTACAGCCCGGAAATTAATCCAGTCCATAATTGTGTGTGTTGTAGAGGCTGATTGTTATAATTTGAACATCAAAGTCAACGTGTACACCAAGAAGGTGAAGTGTAGCAAAAAGCTTACCCGTAATTCCTTTGATTCACTTTGAGTGGGAGCGAAAGCCGTGAAGAAAATTCAACCTGGCACGAGAAGTAGGTTTGAAACAAAGTTCGCATCAACTATGACAATCTTGACTGACAGACAGACAGTAGTGTTATGATCATCAATGGATACCGCATCCAAACGGAAGCGCAGGCATACTGAGACTGTTTATCGATCAAGAACTAGATTGGTGTTGTCCCACTTGAGTGTAAAAAATGTTGACACATGAACCATTTATATATTTCACGTTATGTCTAAGAATTACCTGTTTGACTTATTATCTTACTACTCATTTATACGCCTACTTGGCATCTTTTCCCGACTGCATAAACTTACAGCCGCTGTCGAAACGTGTGAAGTACAGTCAGTGGGTGTAACAAAACTCACTAAAGTTTGTTCGGTGTTCACACCTTTAAGTGGCGGTAAACTGCGATTCGTAGGTGAGATACGACCTGGAACTCTCTAAAATAAGTTAATATACTATCCATACGAAGACTACTGATAAAGGCACTAGGTCGAGCCGCAATGTGTAGTACATTTGATTTGAGCGAAGCATAGCCGTAGCATTGTGTGGAAATGTCACACTCTGAACAATCACATTCCAGTCTGAACATCACTGCCATCTGGTTACATAGTTTAAATTCAACCTGATTATCCAGCCAGATTTTTCAAACAACCACCAGACTCTAGATCCGCTCAGCATGAAGCTCGACAGAAGTGCTTGTCCTTGACACTGTCAGGATTTGAACTGCGGCCGTCTTTATGAGACAACGGTGTTGACCACCACACAGATGACTTCACACTAACCCCGATCAGATCGTCTTAACTGAGCGGTTAGGAGGTTTGATGAAACCGGAGGCTATCATATAAGATTGAACGAAAAGTCAGCTTTGGGGTTGTTGACTTGAAGCAGAAGAGAATCGACCGATGGTTGAGTTTTAGTATCCACTTCCTATCATACTTGAGAATATCTTTACTTATATGGGGTTCAAACCGTGACCATTCCACTTCGGTGTTTTCGGCCCATGGACTAGACTGCAACTAAGATGCAGTGTAACTTATACTGACAGCAGGTGTCAGCGAGTTTGTAACTGTCTAGAATCGTTCTAATCGTGCCGTCCAAATTCACGCATATTCTTATGTTCAGTACATAAAATCCTGAGCTTAAAAGCGGAATCCTATCGTTTGTGACTGAACGTAAACAATTCGATTCTGACTGAATGTTTTAACTGTCCTCTGTATTCCTTTCCATCAGCACAATTTATACAGTACCTGTTACTTTAACATATTTCGTAAAATTGTCAGCAGTTTGGCAACGTGGCGCCCTGATTCGTTCAGCCACATTTGATGCATCGATACACTATCCCTCTTGATGTGATATACATCAGTAGGCCAATAAAAAGACAGTTACTTTGTGAGCGGTTTGTGATATAAATGTTATTGGCATGTAGTTGTGGAGGCAAAATGTATTTGCTTTGTATACGAAGGATGCTTTGCTAAACCGGTGGTACCTCTAGGAGTACTTTCTAGTCAATTCCTCAAATTGCCCGCCCACCAAAATTCTGGGAACATTTCATTCTCGCCCGTGTATGAAGACGGATTTGGAGTAAATCCAGTATACTATCGACTAATGACGTTGCTTCCAAATTCTCTGAAGTAATAAGTGGTCTAGGAGACGAGTTGTACTTGGCAAAAAAAGACTTTCGACTTATCTTGGAGGGATAGTAGGATTTTCATGAAGGATATTCTTGCAACTGGAATCTTCCGGCTGCTTGCGACCACCAAATGAAGGTGCCCGACACAGACTTGGCCATTTTTGTGATTCATGTTGACTTTTCCGAAACCTCCGACGTAATTTTTCACCCCAATTGAACGACGAACTCACATAATTATAACTTTGAGGAGCAAGTCAATGTTATCTGTCTGAACGTAGTTCTAACATCAGGCTGAATGAACGCTCATCAACCATTAAACAATTTTGTTCGCGTACAGATTCGAATAAGGCCGGAATTGTTTTTTTACTTTGAATATTCGAGTTACACGCATGAGGTGATTACGGAATGGAAGAAAAAATGGGTGAATGCGGGCAAAATAGTGGAGCTCGTCTATTTAGTAATCATGGTTCGGTTCCAGAAACGTGTGTCATATATGAATACTCAAATTTTTCCACTTCGAATTCGCTTAAGAAACAAGAAAAGCAGCGGAATAGAGTGAGTGGTTGCAATCCGTTAATAGACGGATGTGCGCGTGATTCCTGCGCACACACCCATGCACACGCTAAACGACCAACAAGTGATGTGAACAGAATACAAGCGTTCAATTTACATTAGATTCACATAAGCAAACGAAAGCAAGGGTAATGTGAACTCACTAGGAAAGTTTAGAAAACACCCAGGATTCGTTAATGAGATGCAGTATTACAGGTGAATATATAACCAACGATTTACCCCGAAAAATGGATTCTTTAGGTTAACTAACGACTGCTTTCAGACAAAAAGGTGGTTTTTATGAAGTGGGCTGAAGCGGGTTTGTTTGCAATCTTACTCTCAACAAAGGAAGCGTTAAAGGGATTTACGAGTGGCCAAATTCGAAGAGGTGTTGTGTTAGTGCACTCTCAACTGGTCTAGTATTTGTGCTCAAGAACCATTTGGGCATGTGTGTATCAATATTACTTGGCACCGCATGGCTCGCTTCCTGTTTGGAGCGCTGCTTAGCTGGTTGTCGATTTAAGTAATCGTAAGAAAAAGGGACAAAATGTGAAAATGATTACCACTGAACCATAAATACAGAAGCAGACGGTGGCGACCACATTACATAATTCAAGGAGGGTCTGTTTTCGGATTGGCAACCGAAAAGTGTCAGTAAAATTGCTTCAGGTGTGATATATCAGGCCGGTAAGGTCTCTGTTTACTCAAGTGAGGTTTACTGTTTTGAGGTACTCATACCCCATCGTCTAAAGGAAGTGGAGCTGCAGTGATCGTAATTAGAACCTGGAAATCCTGTTTTCTTTTTCTGACTGCACGAATAATCATGCTGCACTTGAGAAGGATTATGGCTCACTTGTTGTGTTACAGCCGCTGTCTAGAAACTAGCTGTGAGTTTGGGTTAAGTAAACTTCCACTTACGGTTGTTCATTACAAACTACTGCAGATGTCTAAGCCGAGAAATAATTATCACAGTTGTAGTAAATAACTTTACTGCCACACAGTACACTCAATATCTTTTGTTCCCCAAACTTGTCACGAGCACGTTACGGAAGTTTGTGATTTGCAAGCAAATCGACGGGAAGGGTGAATCAACACCTCACTACAATTACTTATCCGAAGATTTTCTGGCCTCAGAACTGAATAATACTGTAGTTTGGTTTACCATAGGAGGTAATTGGCCCTAGGTGCGCTTATATGAGGTTGGGTCTGGTAAAAGCCCCTTCGGGTAAACACTCACTCTTTTAGGAAGCAGCCTTTCTCATGCATGTTGAGAACGTGTACTGTCTACCCGTAACTTATTTTTGTCAGTCGGTCTGCAGCTGATTATAAACGGCCAAGTGAAATTTCGGTGGTATTTAAACCGTCAGTCTTTTACTGCATTATAATTGGTTAACTTACTGGTTAACTTATCCCATCCGTACATTTTACTTCCCACAAGCATAAGAAGCGTTTCATCACCAGTCACTTGTGATCCGCTGAACACACTGCAGTGTTTGGTTCATCCTTCTCTTTCGGTTTGAAGATTATATCGTGATGTTTTGACTTAGACCGCAATTCATCAATTAGACTTGCCGGGATCCATTGGTTACTGACGTACCGGTAACAGCAGACTGACCACTAAGGTTTAAACATTTTATTTATGACAGTTAACACTGGGAACAAATTCATGGCGTCGGCATATCATAAATTTGGTCTACAATCCCCACTGACACTTGTGTATAGACTAGCGTTGTTGTTATCAGGAGCAGTCCGCCTTTCTGTTAAATGTCCTTTGAGGTAATGAAGTTTTGGATTCAAGAACTTGGCAGCAAAAACTTTGGAATTTCATCATGCAGTTAATATATACGTATCTTTGATAGTATGCTTTGAAAAGTTGTGCACCTATAAGATCAAAAATGTTCTCCACATTGAAATGTCAAAATTATCGATTAGGATATTGATCAGATTTCAAAAGACAAAGTAAACTAAATTAAACAGCGTGTGTTGCTACCTTGTAGCCTCGTAATCTTATTAACTCACTTCCTCATACTTCCGGGAACTTCATTCACTCATGTAAAGAGAACAATTTTAGCTTCAAGCCATCTTCAGCGTTCATTTAAAGTAACCAGTGTCTCGCAGAAGTGTAGTCGTTTGATCGTACGATAAGATCATTTTTCGCTCTGGTTCTGATAAGGTTGACATGATTTCCATGAAAAACCACATAATTTGATGTTCTATCTTCTAACATTAGACTCCATTCTAGCGAAGCTTATGTCCAGCAGTCTGAAGCGAAAAAAAGATTCCAGTTTCACACTGAACACCACCCTACTCTCATTGCACCTCTTGCATTCAGAAAAGTCTTTCGGCCAATCAACTCCGAAAATAAGCACCAAATTCAAGTCGCGTGCTTACTAGAGTATATCGTTGTTGTATGTATCCTACAATAAGCAAGACCGATCAGTCATGTAAAACTTCTCAACCGTAAACTTCTGGGAGTAGTTTTCAGATCGTCAGATTGTCTTGGTGAAAGACAATAATTGACATGTCAAGAACGTCCTAGTTATTTTGAAGTCAATTTTTGGCAATAATCCCATCTTTGCGCACTTCTGCTTATCACAACCAGTTTGATTCTGCCATTCATGTTGATCTGCCTCGGGGTATTTTTATTGTGAGCCACGAACGTTGCAAGAACTTTGAAAACCGGAGTGTTTAAAGAGGTTTGACTGATTTCTTGTTGCCTTCTATCGCTAAAGCTTTTAACAGTAAGCCACAACCTGATCACCGATCCATAAGTCCTACCAGCCATAAGTTGCCGGCGGTTTTCTCACACAGTGTTCCTCACAGTCCATTCTTACGGTGCCTTGTTGCATCTATTCTCCATAGATGTATGAATAACGCGACCTTGTTGCTTTGTACTTCATTGGATTGCACTTCCAAAGAACAAAAACTGTACAGTGTTGTTCACAAGTAGACAGTCATTTTTGTGTTAAGAAGCTACTGACGTTTTTCCTCACAACGCCATGGGTTACATACACATATCTCCGATGGAGTGTGTGTTACCCTCTTGTTCTTTAAAATAGTTAATCTACTCATACATGACCTTCTTGTTCATTTCCAATATCCCAGATCTTCTTAACTTCAACAGGTGAACAATACGCGTGGAGCGATTCAGCATAATCAGGATTGATACTCACTGAAATGCTAGAACGACGGAGAACTGATACGTTTATTGCCCATCTTTATGATTTTCTTTAAGTTACGCGAAAATTGTACAGAGTAGTCACTATTCCAGTGCACCCATGCACCATACGCCCTCCAAGTAGGCGGATAAAACTTCAATCGACTAGTGCGCATGGAAGTTTTACTTCACGAAATTGATTGTTCATCAGTGATTACTCGTTAGTAACTTCGATCATGAAATCTGAGTGTCCCCATACTTGTTTGACTGACACTTTAAAAGTCAAATCACAAACCTCTGTTTAGCTAACATCTTTGGAAAACATTTTCCCACGTAATGCTTCACTTTTGTTCATTTTCATATTGCGCGAATTAGTGGACACTGTCAGCAGGTTAATTTTTACCTAAGGATTTTCACCTAAGGTCTTCTATAAGTACAGTTTAAAACTGCCCTCGGGCAAAACGAACTTTTATTTGTCTCAGTCGAGTCGGACCCTTCTGGAAAACGCTCCGGTTTACGACAAAATAGCTGGCGTCGGTACCCAAAAACACGCAAGTCACCAGGCTGTCAATATGCGCATTTGAGTTGTCCAGTTGAACAAGAGTGCAACCATTGATCAAGCACTAAAAACTGGCACTTGTGTTTTCTTCTCATCATAAACCTATGAGAGTTGCATAATAATTTTATTAATCCATATTTCAGTTATCGATTTGCAGTTAAAAAGCCTGTGGAAACTGGTGGTTTGGTTATTTCCAACGCTAAATCAGTTTCGTTTATGCTGTAATATTTCTAAAATGTAATTAGTAACTAGAACTTGAATATTTTAACAATGAGAAAAATAACTGTGTAAGTTAAGGTTCCGAGTTCCCTTGCTTGATTCGAAGAATGGCAAACAGTTTTATTTACTCAAAGAACATTTTGTCAGTCAGTCTGTTCCCTCTAGTAGTGGTCATTTGATCTAACTTGCCAGTTTTTTCTGTTCGGTGAATAATTCCGAGCTCAAGCATATGCTCAAACTCAGCGCGGGCTNATTTTTTTAAACGAAAATTAATAAGTGAAACGTATTAAAGAAATAGCAACTCGCAGTTATACAAAAGATATACCTGTGGAAAAAAAATTATTCGAACGGCCTCACCAGTTCAGACGGGCGCAACAAAGTGGTCTCGGAGGTGAACGCGAAGCTCCGTATTCGCCGAATTCGTCCAGTTGACGCGCATACATAGACAGCCACCAGTTCAACATCTTTGATTCTGAAACGAACAAGAAGCGTTGACAGATCGACCGGTGGGCACGGTGAGCGGCTGAACAGTCTCAGTCTGACACATTTATTTATTTGACAATAGACTCCAGTCTGGATCTGGAAGGTTAGTGTGCCCCCTCTTTTTTAAAATCATTTTAAATGTGTACATAAACATTTCGACACATCAGCCATTTCAAATCAGAACATCACGACCTGACAACGCGTCTTGCTGATGTACTTGTGTAGCATCAGTTGAAACGCTGTTTTGTCCAGCTGATAAGTTGGTCCNCCATGTGGATTTGGCTGCCCTGTTTGCTGACTGGAACAAAGGTACAAGGCTGTCGGTATCGTCAGGCTTTGTTGCCCAGTTGGTGGTGATACCAGCAGTGATCCGGATTAGCTGTCGGTGGCGGCTAACGAGAATCACGTGATCCGGCCTGGCTACTGTGTCGTCGAATGGGGGTAGTCGAACGTGAATTCGAACGCCGCGTCGTTAAGGCCTGAAGTAGTTTAGTTAGGGTGGCAACTTGAGCATTTAAAGTGGTAATTGCGCCCTGACTATTCGGAGCGAGGTGGGAAACAGCGGTGCTGTATGTTTCCCCGATCCGGTCGGCGACATCAGCCAGGGTTGACAAGGTTGCTGATGGGCTTGCGCTAAGAATGTTTTGCATATCCTTAGGCAAACGCTGTAGCCATATCTCCTTAAGTAGAGCCTGTTCTATGTGTGTCGTGCCTGCTAACCGCTGCATGTGGCGAAGCAGCCGCGATGGTTCACGGTCAGCGAGCTCGGTCGCACTCAGAAGCTGAGAAATACGTTGGCGATCGGACAAGCCAACGAGCTCGATTACGACCGCTTTGAGTTGCTCGTAGGGCTTCATGGAGTCCGGTGCCTCCAGACTATCGTCCACCTCGTCAATGACGTGAGATGGCAGTGCCGCAACTACGTAATGAAAACGCGTTAGTTTCGAACTAATCTGTCGTAGCGCAAATGTCGCTTCTAACTGAACAAACCACGATTTAGGATTATTTTCTTCAGAAGGTGCAAACGGTACGGCTAATGCACTGACCAAAGCGTCTGTCGGAACGTGCGGTTGAATCTCCATTAAAACAGAATGAATAATAAATCGAATTTTTTTAAACGAAAATGAATAAGTGAAGCGTACTAAAGAAATAGCAACTCACAGTTATACAAAAGATATACCTGTGGAAAACAAAAATTATTCGAACGGGCTCACCAATTTAGACGACTCACCAAAGTGGTCTCGGAGGCGAACGCGGAGCTCCGTATTCGCCGAATTCGTCCAGTTGACGCGTATACATAGACAGCCACCACATCAACATCGTTGATTCTAAAACGAACAAGAAACGTTGACAGATCGACCGGTGGGCACGGTGAGCGGCTGAACAGTCTCAGTCTGACACATTTATTTATTTGACAATAGACTCCAGTCTGGATCTGGAAGGTTAGTGTGCCCCCTCTTTTTTAAAATCATTTTAAATGTGTACATAAACATTTCGACACATCAGCCATTTCAAATCAGAACATCACGACCTGACAACGCGTCTTGCTGATGTACTTGTGTAGCATCAGTTGAAACGCTGTTTTGTCCAGCTGATAAGTTGGTCCCGGCAATAGATAAATTCCAAACCACAGAAACTGTCCAGAGTTTGTGTTTTGAGTATGCACGCTCTGTTCGTTTTCCCCTACTGATATGTGAATGGTCTGCTGTATTCACTGGTGAAGATGCAGCGAAATTTGTCCGAACACAAATCGTACAATATGAGCCTACCGTATTTCTCACTGATGAAAAATACTCATCTACAAACCTCAGCGATGCGATATGTGCACTTAAAGGCCCTAGTGTGTAGTGAGAAAAAGAGTAGCGGAACAACGTGATTTTTCAAACTAACCATATAACACAGCAATATTTGTACTGTAATCATTGAAGGGTGAATTTTGAACAGGTGTGTTAAGAAATTCAGTCAAATCAATATCAAGCTACAATCACAGTATCACTGTAAAGATACGGTTCATCCAATCCACAGACCACAGCATGGTTGGAATAAAATAGCAAATTACATTGTCTTTAGTCAAGAATAGATGACATTACTTCGGTAGATTGAGCAAAACACCGCTTATGAGTTAATAGAATAGAAAGAACCTACCAAGCATCATATTATGTCACTGCTATTCCGGTGTGGATGAGATATGCCTCAAATCATGGGGTTAACTTCAAGAGTTTTCTTGGGACAACGACAGAAGTTTATACAGAACGACGCTTAAGAAGTGGGCGCTTTTTCTGTCAGGAGTGAACAGGAAATCGGAAAACAAATTTCTTCCACGCGGAATGGAACTTTCTCTTCCAACTTCGACGTTGTACAGACCTGTTTACAAGTATCTTTCTGTCTGTCCATTTTCTACGAATAGTGTGCGGATGAATGGTAATTCTTCAGCGATGTTATCCTCGCTGCCTATCCTCACAGTGCAGTTCGTCACACGGAGACTTATTTTCTGATTCAGGTAAGAGTAGCGATCATACGAAATATGATTTCTATGTATTATGCGTCAGGAAGAAGAGGCGCTCTGTTCACTTCCGTTTTGAATTATTTAAGAATTTTTCACCCAATATATTACGGTACTCTCCAGGTAAGCATGCTGGCAACATATTCAGCTTCCTATAGAATTTTGGTCTTAGTGGTCAGGGAGAAATATAAAGAAAAATCTCACAGGAATTAGTGTATTCTTTCAAATTTGCGAATATTTGTTGCCGAACACTGCCATCATTAGTGACATGTCATTAGGTCAACTCATGATGTACACGTATAATAGTTCATAAGTATACTGAGTACTTGCATTTATACGTATCTGTTGAGATGAAAGGTCGGAAATGTCTCTAGTTACGTGCAAACAACGGAACAGTTGTGTTGAACTCGGTGAATCTCAACTTTTCACATGTTGACCTAATACAAAATTGCAATTGAACAAGAACTGACGTGGTCTTGACTTTGACCTATGTTGTCGCTAAAATCCCTTTTTAAAATCTTTTCTCTGTTATCTTTTTTATACACTTATATTTCTGTCACATCATCTGACCGCTGACGGTATTTCCTAGCCGTTAATCACTAACCGTTATTTACCCTTAGAGAGTATTGATTATTTACCATTTCCACGTTTTTCAAATTAATCAAGCGACCTTGCAACGAAATATAGTTTTGTGCGCACCGTTCTGTTCTGCTGTGTATCACCAAAATCGGTTTACGGTACTGCATGGAGCTTGCATTCACTTGTTCTGTTTTTTGTGTCGAAAACCACACCACAACTTCGATCATGCTCCAGCAACCTGAGCGTAACTACACAACACCCGTATTTCTCTTACATTGACAATTTTGAATATCACGGTGGCAATTCGATATACCCATGAACACTTTCACTGGGTCCACTGGCCTTCCTGAATTTGGTGACTCATGCGTTGTATTTGTTCCAGTTGTTATCACTGTTAACCCAGTGAGGTTGAACTTTGTGCACTTAGCCCAATCAGCAACACATTTGATTGCTATCATCGAACTCCACATTTTTTATGGGCTGGTCGAGAAGTGAGATTAGTATCAGAAGTTGAGTTCTCATTTACTTAGATATTTTTGTCATACAGTACACAAACAGCCTGTTGAGCACACCTCAATGGGCAAAGCAGATGGCACGTAGGCATTTGGGACCGTATCACAAGTGCTAGAAGGGTGGTTGTGATAAGGAAGTATCTGCAGACACCCTTAAAAATTGTGAAAGTGTGTAGCTACAAAACGTGGTTTTGAACCCGAATTCTTAGCGTAGATACACACAAAGTGGAAAGAATCATCTAATTTCAAACTACTATTCTCGGAGACGGTGTCACAGTAGAGGACTGATACGTTCAGGTAGCTGATAGTCACAGTCACTAGTCATGTCCTGACCATTAGTCGCTCTATCGATCCAGTCTGTGTTCATTTCCATCGAAGGTTTTTGCAGTTTGCCTAAGAGGTCATAATCAGTCGCAGCATGTCTGTAGTGTCCATTCAGAAAAATCTGTTCATCAGCCTGATCCTTCCCTGGATTTAGTAGTCCGTCCTAACTCCCCCTGAATGATGGGAGGTATTCAACAATTAATGGCTATACCACAAGTTTGGCGGGCCCAGCTGTTTGCATGGACAAATATCACAGAGCTGAAAATATGGGGTTATCAAGAACACTGTCAGCAGTGGCCGACGAATATCAGTACCTGGTGAAATTTTACCGAATAAACAATACTTGGGAATAAAGACATCTACGCGAACATATGTTTCAAAGAATTCTTCTTCAGGCCGGTACGATGATATGAAAAGCTGTCCGAATTAGAACACTTTTTACCGTCGATGCTATCGGAATAAGGCTGACTGACCCAACATTATGTCTTCAAAAATGGTTTGTTCAGACGCTGCACCTACCACGGCCACAAATTCATCGGATAGATTGCCAACCTGCGCGGTCGAACTAATGGACAAGTGTGACGTAACCGACCTATCAAGCCATCCCCAAATGGTGACCTAGTTTCTCTGTGATAAATCTGATCGACATCTCGATTTAACTGTTATAGTTGTACTAGCCAGAAGATGGATTACCTGAAACATATTCACCTATATTTCTTTATTCTCATTATCGTAATCGGCCTATTTAAAACGTCAAACAATATTCCTCCACATGAAGAACTAGGTAGTGTCTTGTATGATATCAATCACTTTCGACACGATATCCTAGGTACTACAAATCACAAGGTCATGTTAGCAACTCAACCCTGTTTGCGTGCATCGTTTGGGTTTAAACTCAAAGGCTTACAGTTGT